>JAECUM010019169.1:0-78196 GCA_016617855.1 Megalonaias nervosa | reverse complement strand
CCAGTTCTATGACGAACTCGTGGCAATCATTAATAGAATCCCAAAACATGAACACCAGTACCTCTTAGGGTATTTTAATGCATGAGTAGGTGCCAATTGTGACTCATTCTCCACATGTATAGGACATCAAGGCACTTAGCAGATGAATGAAAATGGGCAGAAACTACTTGAACTTTACACCTACCATGATCTCTGCATCACAAATATGTACATATACTTCCAGATAAAGCCTCAACACATGGTATCATGGAGACATCCCAGATCTGGCCACTGGCACTAACTCAATCTGATCACCATCAGGCATTATCAGCTTCAAACATCTACAGTAACACTGACTATTACACAGATCAATGTCGGCACCACAGCTAACAAAGAGAAGTCATAGCTATGACATCCTGCAACAAGCTCTCTGCTCCAACTGTCCTGGCACAAGTGCCCAGCAGAAATGGGAGCTAATGAAAAATGTTATCTACAATAGAGCATTGTCAGTTTTTGGCAAGCAGCAAAACATGACCAATGATTGTTTCAAAGAAAACTCTAGTGAAATGATCCCAGTCAATGAGGCCAAACGCATTGTCCTTGCCATTTTCAAGAATGCCCCAAAACCAGAAAACTTTACAAGCAATGAGAGCTTTCAGAAGCAATGCTCAACAGACTGTAAGACAAGGTGCCAATGATGATTAGCTACAGCTATGTCAGAACATCCAGAAAACAGCAGATACATGCAGCAAGGGAGGCAATAGGTCATATTTATGAGAAGACATCCCAACTAAAATCAGTTACAGGGACGACAATGATTGTGACAAGCAAATGGAGTGTTAGGTAGAACACTACTCAGAGCTTTACCCTGGTTAAACATTGTCAATGAACAGCCCTAGTGAAGTTAACTACCTTGGACAATCTCGACGATGAACCAACTGTTGATGAACTTGCAAACCCATAGATAGCCTAGCAAATAGAAAGTCTCCCTGATAAGATGGCATACCAGAAGCCATGAAATGTGCAAAATCTATCCTACTCAAACACCTCCACAAGCCTTTTTGAACTCTGCTGGAAAGTACCACTAGATATGAGAGATGCTAACGTCATCAGGCTACAAAAACAAAGGTGACAGGAGCAATTGCAATAACTACCATGGCATGTCCTTGCTGGGCAACATATGAAAGATGTTTGCTTGAATTGTCCTGAAAAGACTTAGATTTCAGAAACTTGCGAATCGAATCTACCTTGACTTACAATGGCTTCAGAGCAGAAAGGTCCACCATTGACATGATTTTCATACTTAGACAACCGCAACGTAAGTACATGGAACAGGGAAGGCTGCTCTATATTGTGACCTCACAAAGACTTTCAACATTATCAGCAGAAGTGGATTGTTCAAGCTGCTAGAAAAGATTGGCTGTCCCCCAAAGCTCCTCAGCAAGATCCAGTCATTCCATGAAAACATGCATGTCAAAGTTCAGTATGACAGCTCATCTCGAAGCTTTTGTGTTATGTAGTGGAGGCAAACAGGGGTGTTTTCTTTCCCCCAGTCTGTTTGGGATATTCTTCCCTCTACCTAAGGATATCCTCTATGTCGAGCTGGCCTCTGGCAAAAGGCTGCTAGGTCACTCACACCCGCACTTAATAGATGTGTGCAAGAGAGACCTCATGGTTTTAGACACTGATGTGGACAGCTGGGATGTATTTGCAACATGACCAAAACAGCTGGAGGCATGATGTCAAACAAAGACTTTAGAGAAGCAAGAGACTACAGTTGCAAAGCCCACGGAAAGAACAAGATGAAACAACATATGGAATCCCAAGACATCAGCTACAAGTGAAATAGATGCAATCGATGCAACAGATTGTCACTCCCAAACAGGTCTCCTCTGCTAAAACAGATGCTGCTTGTCAACAAACTGACTGACAACTTCAGAGTGCAACTCCACAGTCTTCCAAGACTGAAGAAAATAGAAAATAAAGTAGCTCCAAAATATGATGCAATTATACAAACATCACCGACACAAATGTTCCAATGCAACAATCAGTGTATGCTACAGCATGGGTCTCCATGTGAAAAACAGCAGTAGCACTATAACACTTTACATACTCTAAGAAAATACAAATGAGAGTAATCTAGAACAGGACATTGCCACCACTGATAATTTGGAAGGTCATGAAGGTTGCATGCATGTAACTGTTGACTTTTGTAAATGATGTGTACCTATTTGGATACCTTTGCCACATAGATATCACATACACCAATGGCAGTGTGCTCTGTACAATGCAGGTCTGCCAATGCCATTGTTGCTCATATCCTAGGAGAGGTGCAGAAAACAATCACTGTGAACCACACAGCTGGGGTAGACATTTCCATCATTGGTCTTGGTGACATTTCCATTTTGCACATCATTGGTCTTGGTGACATTTCCATTTTGCACATCATTGGTCATGGTGACATTTCCAATTTGCACATCATTAGTCTTGGTGACATTTCCATTTTGCACGTCATTGGTCTTGGTGACATTTCCAGGATAATATGATCAACACTAGCACAAACTGAAGCAGATATAGAGAATTGAACTCAGGCTTCATGGGAATCGCAAAACAACTCTGATAATAGCACACCTGCCATCACTGTTTTCCTAGTTGAGGTGGATGTATCTTAAGTACCTCTGGAAGAAATACAGATGTGTATGGCAGACATGAAGTAAAACTACTTGCACTTGGGTATGGTCTCTACTCCATGAACATGAGATTTCACCAGTGTTCTTGATCACCTGCATCTTGTAGACTCCTATATATAATGCAACACGTATAATTTTGAAAATTACAAGCAATACTGGTGACCAGTCCTTTTGTATCTACAACAGACCTACAATTCCTGCACCGTACTATGCAAGGTCTACAACATAATTGTTCCCAACTTTGAGGTAAGGGAGATTTGCAAATTATTTGGAGACACCTCATGGACTACACCAAGAATCCAAACTTGCACCTGTGAGAAGCTTTTCTACATCCAAACATCCAAGCCCGAGGATGTACATGTATCAAAGTTTCTTTGTATGCTTGCAGACAAGTTGTCAAACTCAATTTACATAATGCAGAAACTGTCATCCAGGAAGTATTGCAATTGGTATCATCCACCAAGAAAGAACCGTTTGTTGTACAACCCCCATCTTGACAGTGGACAAACCTCGACAGTGCATGGGACAGTTGCAAGGTGCTACCCAACCAACCCAATAGTACAATCTCCACAGTCTGGTATCCATGTATAAAATCAGGCTGTGTGTCTGTATATACAATCAACCCACCAAAGAAAAGGCGATACCAAGTGGGAATGGGGCATGGTGCGGGTAATGCTGGAATTTGGACTCTGGTGTAACCCTATCTACTGAGCATACATGCTTCCAGGGGGCAGGGATGGTATACTGCTGGAACAGCTATGATACTATACAAAAGAACCAACAGTAAAAAATGCTGGCAAATGCCCAACACAATAGAACAATGTGCCTGAGCCATCCATACTACTTCCTGAATCTACACAAATTGCTTGGATTTGGTGAGCAACACTATTGGGGTAGAGCAGCTGGTGTGGCCACTGGAAGAGTTGTCAACAGAGTGAAAGATCTTGCTGCTGTCCATGTTGGATGGGGCAAGATGTTGGAGATTGCAAATGTGAGGTTGTTGGAATTATGGCAAAATGAGACAGTGGAAATACTTGCAAAGTCACAACTGCTTGTGCACAAAGAACACAAAAGAATTTCTAACACATACTTGTGATGGTACACAAGGCACTTTTGAGAAAAGAGACTACAAAAATTGAAAACATTGTTGAAATAACCAAGCAAACTCAGCTGCTAGGCTTTCATACAACAAGGAAAGCACCGCTGCAGCACAACTTGTTCTCAGTGCATACAGTCTGGGCCACAAATGCTGTAGAACCTATTCCAGAGTTTTGCAGAAACTATTTCATGGATGACAAAAAGCTTAAAGATTTTCTACATTATCTAAGTAGCACAACCAATTTGGCATGTCCTACTAAAAATTGATAGACCATACTCATTCTACAACAATAATAGTAAGGGAAATATTTTGGAACACGATATGTATACTAGCAGTTCCAAATGAGCAAGAAAGGGAAAGTGATCAATTTATTTCTATAATGGCATTGTCTCGTGCTTGAGTGAGTACTGCATTGATCAAGCAAACTTTGGTGGTTTATTCTTTATCCTGGAGTGAACAACAATTGTATACAATGCACTAAAGACAAACACAAGAAACATTATCATCTTTATTGTTGATGGTTCAATACAAATAAGATTAGGTAACAATTATTAGCTTCTTTTAGAACCTTTTGCAAGATTTTATGATTTTCAAAGAATATGCTGGTATCTTAATAACACAGGTACAGACATCAAAAAAACATTCTGAACAAATAAATGATGTAATCCAGGTGGACAAATTGGTAGCTCAAACTTTTTCTATTGGACTATTTAAATGTAAAATTCTAAAACCTGTTGGAATACTTGCAGCATCTGATATGTTTTATTTAACATTTTATTTAGGCCCCCTCCCCTCCAATTTCAAGACTAAAAAGTAATTTATCATTTCTAACCCAATTAACTGCAGGGAAGAGGCCCAAAAAATGCCTTCTTCTTCACATTTCAGAAGAATTGCAAGATTTTCAATTTGCCACTGTAGCAGCTATGTTGGATGCAAGATTGGCACCATTTTTATTGAGAACAAACCAGACACCATTAAAAGACTTGTTGGTCAAAACTCCATGTTGACAAGACCAACCAGACACCATAAGAAGACTTCTGGCAAAACCTTCATGTTGATATAACTTTCCATTCAGGAGGATAGCAAGATTTTCAAGTTGGCTGCTGTGGCTACTTTATTCAATATCATATAAGAATCATTTTAATCCAGGTGCAATTATACATCATACAAAGTATTTTTAAACCCCCATGTCGATATGACCATGTATTCAGGTGGAGTTGTGATCAAGATTTTCAAGATAGCCACCATTCTTCTGATTTCAATACCCAAAAGCCTAAAGGATATAAAAACTACACAAAACTAAGTTATTTCATTCATCAATTTATCATTTCTAACCTAATTAACAGCAGGTGATCCCTAACAATGCCACCTTCCTCACATTTCAGATTAAACAGACGTTTCCAATGTAAATGACGAGCATGATTATGGTCATATTCTGGTTCCTAGAAAAGTCCATTTTCAGTGAAGGGGTTGGATCTTTGGCCTGCACATGTACAGAAAGTAAACACTGCATGTTTGCATTCAGTATTTGTAATGTCTAGCTCTAATATTTCCACAAAAAAGTTTTTTTTAAAAAAACATGTCCCCAAATTTGAAAAAAACCACAGCAAGAATTGTAAATTTATTACACAAATTCATCAAAACAGACTCACTCATAAATATGGACAGTGTTAGCAGACAATTTTTTGTTTGAAATATGAAGGCGAGTGTGTCTGGGACCCCCTAGACACAATCAGGTTTGAAACTATATGTTAACGAATTAAATGACTAAGTTCTGCACATTTTTCATATCCTTCGGGCTTTTCATTTTATAATCAGAACAGGAGTACAAACTGGAGGGGTGGTGGTTGGTGTCTGAATACTAGAGTATGGCAGTAAGGATAAAGTGCCGTGTAGCAGTGTGTTATAAAAACCCACTTGCACCTAATTATCACGGCCTAACATTTCATTTTCATTTGATTTTTTTTTTACATTTTAGCTATACCATTATTTCTTAAAATTTATTTTATGAGAACTAAAAAGAAATTTATAATTTCTCATGCATGTGTACTTTCTTGCAGCCACAGGACAAAAACAGTTTCATTGGATTGTTTGTCGAGTTTATAACACTGATATTTGAGTGCTGAATGTAACAAAAAAAAAATGTACAAAAAGTAACTGTATAAACCATTTTATGTACTTTTTCTTTTTTGGAACTTTATACCACCTTATAATTTTATCCATCTACATGCTTTTAATGGCATGTTAAATGGAAATGTTTATTCACTGAAAAATGTGAGCTACCAAAATGTTATATGAAACACCATCGTTTCCTTTTGGGTACTCCATCAGACTACCACACATTAGAAACCTGTCCACCCCTGGAATCACTTGGACAATTTTACAGGGCCCTATTGTTCCCACAGAGTAAAAAGAAATTTGCAATTGCAAAATATAAAACATGGTCAAAATTTACAGAACATGTCAAAACACTAATAAGAAAACATCTCCAGATATCCTGGTTTGGAATATTTTTAAACATTTCATTAAATACGAAAAATGTCGGAATGAAAAAAAACTAAAGTGAACACTTTAAGACAAAGTCATTAATGGGACAAATTCTCTTTAATTCTCATACATATCAACACAGAACTTTACATTTGCAAGAAGTTTAAAGAACAAAAATACACAAAATCTGGACAAGTCTTTTCTTTTGACTCGGAAATAAATCTGGAGACCGCAGAAATGATATCATGGTTTTATAATAAAATTGTAGAATATTAAAATATATGAAACAAACAATACAGTCTGATATATTTCATGAAAACATTATTCATGCAAAGTTCTACATACTGACTGAAAATAAGCTGAATTTTTTTCTAAATATTTATAATATTTAATATATCTATAATACCTTTTTTTCAAAATGGACAATTTTAAAATTGAAGTCAAAAGCTTTGAATCTTTCATCCCAAATTACTGGAGCATTTGCATTATCTGTAGTTCTAGCCAAACAAACACGGTAACATTCTTCAACATTTCAACAATATAATGGCATTTATAGCTGAATTGTTTTAAACAGCTGTAACAATTCTTATGTGTTTTTTTATGGATCTATGGATCAAGTAACAAAAGATTTTTGATGCATTTAATGTTTACTTTTTCTAATTTAGATTTGATGCATAACAAAAGTCCCTAGAAGGGACTGACACTCTACTGTCAGAAACAAAAGTCCCACAAGGGACTGACATTCTACTGCCAGAAACAAAAGTCCTTTGGAGGACTGACACTCTACTGTCTGAAACAAGAGTCACTTGAAGGGACCAACATTCTCCTGTCTGAAACAAGAGTCCCTTTAAGGGTCTGACACTATAATGTCTGCAACAAATTTCCAGTAATTCAAAATAATACTCTTTCTTTTTTAACTGCAAAGTGTTGATACCATCTCTGCTATTCCTCAGTGATAAGAATTTCTAATTAACCACAGTGGCAGCTATGTTGGATAAAAGATGAGCACCATTTTCATTTAGAACAAATCTAACATCATTAAAAGTCTTTTTTAGTCAAAACCCCATGTTGATATGAGCATCCATTCAGGAAAATTTTTGAGGTTAGATTGGCATGATTTTCATTCAGGACAAACTAGATATCATAATTAGTCTTTTGGTGAAAATCCCATGTTCATATGACTTTCCATTAGGAGGAACTGCCATGGTGGTCATACTTGACATGAAATCACAAGAAGTCTTCCGGTGAAAAACTATTGTTGATATGACTTTATATAAAGAAGGATTGGTGAAGATTTTTAAGATGGTTTCCTCATGACTATATTGGATGTCGGATTGGCATTTAATTATTGCCAACCAGACACCATAAGAAGTCTTCTAGTGAAAACCCCATGTTGATATTAGTTTCTGTTCAGGAGGATAACGAGATTTCCATGGTGGCTATTGTGGTGACCATATTCAATGTCAGATCAGCAGCATTGTCATTTAGGAGTAATTAGACATCGTAAGAGGTATTTTAGTGTAAAACCCAATGTTGATATGACAATGCGTTCAGGCAGAATTGTGATAATAGACTTTCAAGATGGCCACTGTAGTGGCAATATTGGATGCCAGGGTTCACTTTTTTCATTTAGGACCAACTGGACATCATAAGATGTCTTCTGGTGAAAAACCAATGCCGATATGACTGTTCTGAAAGAGTAGTAATAACAAGATTGTCAAGATGGCTGCCATGATGGCCATTCTGTACATCAGATTAGCACCATTTTCAAAAAGAATCAGACAAACATCATACAAAGTATTTTTATGAAAACCCATGTTAATAAGACAATCCATTCAAAAGCAGCAATAAGATTTTCAAGATGGCTGCTGTGTTGGCCATATTGGATGTACCAACTAGACCTTGGGATGAATGTGTACAACATTTTATGGCAATCCTTCAAGTAGTTCGGGAGAAGTAGCGACAAACTGGTTCTGACAGTTGGATGCCAGATGCCAGGCAACAGGCCATCCCATAAATTCTTCTCCGATATGATCACTAGCACTATATATTTGGAAAAATTAGCAGTGTGTAGAAAGTCCCCAAGTTCAGTATGCTGTAGTATCAGTTTTGGTATGTAATATATACAGCAGGATGAATAACAAGCATTGCTACAAATTTCTTAAAATAAGATCAAGACTTGAAATTAACAATTTTCCACCAAGTGAACAAAAATATCTTGCTACTGAATAAAATTTTCAGATTACTGATCAAAACATATGAGACTAATACAAAACATGCAGAATGAATACCAATACGGGCTGCATATGAGACTAATACTAAACATGCAGAACGAATACCAATATGGGCTGCATATGCGCAAATATGAACTGATTTTCTGACAATCGAATAGTCTGGTTTTGGAATCTGAATAAAATTTTTAGCTTTTGATAGACATATTGCTGATTCTAGGTAATTATATTTTGTATCAGAATGTAAGCCTTGTCAAATTCTCTCATCCTACTGCCCTGGTTCAATGGACAAAATCTGAATCACCTGACGAGCTCTCTGCACCTTTAGCAACTCTGAAACAAAAAAGGTCTTTAGTTATAGTTTCCATTTTTTTTTTAATTTTAATATTTACTGGCAACAAGTATATTTTTAGTCGAAAAAGAAGCTTTATCACCATAAACTTCCTGTTATGAAACATACCGGTACTATGAAATTTAGACCTTTAAGTTAATCCGAGTTAAAAACAATCCATCCATTCACTACTTATGATAGAAACTTGGGAACTTGGGTGGCATTATCATACAGTGTCAGAAAAAATCTAGGAGGCTGGGACAAGTTGGAAACTTTGCCAGACAAGTTAAATTTTCATTTGCCTAGGATCTGATATAAAGTATGAAGGAAAATTTTTTTTTTTTTCAAGTTGCCTCCACCCAAATATTATTACACTCCATCTTATAACACTGAAGGGCTGTGCAACAATATGCATGCATCAATGCTTTTATGCATATATGCATTTGAATCATATACTATGACCAGAAATGCCCCAGATCTTCTCAAGCATAATAAGCCAACAAATCAGAGTTTATGCAATTTATTAACCTTACTATTTCAAGTGATTAGTGCAGACATTGATTTTGTTGCGAACTGTGCTAATGGTAGATTTGGTTCATATAACATGAACGACTGAGTGTCAAGATGAAATTAAATTTTAATTATCAGCCAATAAGAAACAAGTATCAAACGTACTCTCATCTGTGATTAGTTGACACAAAATCTCATGTACACAAGTTTTATAATCTCTAGACACAGATATACACTTGCTGTACTTAGGGATAAGTTTTATAAGGGTAGACATCAATATACACTTGCCATACATTGGGTTAAGTTATATAAGAGTAGACATGGATAGACACTTGTCATACTTGGGGTTAAGCTATATAATGGTAGACATGGATATACACGTGCCATACACTGGGATAAGTTATATAAGGGTAGACATGGATAGACACTTGTCATACTTGGGGTTAAGCTATATAATGGTAGACATGGATAGAAACTTGTCATACTTGGGGTTAAACTATATAATGGTAGACATGGATATACACTTGTCATACTTGGGGATAAGTTATATCAGGGTCAACATGGATATACATTTGTCATACTTGGGGTTAAACTATATAATGGAAGACATGGATATACACTTGTCATACTTGGTGTTAAGCGATATAATGGCAGACATGGATATACACTTGTCATACTTGGGGATATGCTATATCAGGGTCGACATGGATATACACTTGTCATACTTGGGGTTAAGCTATATAATGGTAGACATGGATAGACACTTGTCATACTTGGGGTTAAGCTATATAATGGTAGACATGGATATACACTTGTCATACTTGGGGTTAAACTATATAATGGTAGACATGGATATACACTTGTCATACTTGGGGATAAGTTATATCAGGGTCGACATGGATATAAATTTGTCATACATGGGGACAACTTATATAAGAATAATGTGGTAATTCCATATTTTTCCCAAACAAAATATATGTATACCTGTGAAAGATTTGGTCTTAGAATTATATAGCCCTTATAAAGTCCCATCAATTGAGTACCACTGGAGATACAACATGATCACTGACACACAACTATGCAAAGTAAATTTATCTAGGCCATTTCAAAAGAGATCATATTCCAAGTTTTCATGCCAGATATGACTTTTCTTTCCAGTCAGAACTGTGCAAAGTTGGCAAAAACAGAAGGGAGTTGAAAAAATTCAAAATTTGTAATGTTTAAAATAGTAATATTTTGCACATTTTCAGATTATTAAAATACTGATGATATAAAACTTTCTAAAAATATAAGATCAGAACTTTTTTTAATGGGAAAGATGACACAGAACTCCATGCATTACATTGACTATCAAGGCAAGGCAAAGATAACCTCACTTTTTCCGAATGTTTATGTAAAATGACAGACTCAAGCATAAGCATCTCCCCCAAATTGCCCCATTATGCTGACAATGAATCACATGGAAACCAATTCCTTTTGTATCATACGATTTGTATACCTGACTCCACATGTAGTCACAAAATAGCAAAGCACAAAATTGGAACTCATGCTCAAAGTGTCAAATTTAATAATCTTTCTTAGAATGTCTTAAAATAATTTAAAATTTGCATGTAGATAGGTATTCAAACAAAAAGATAATGCCTACATTTTCTAACTCCAACCTCAGAAAGAAAGAAGTTAGTTTTTGTACTTGGTTTTGTAATGACAGGGCCTGAAAATAACACAAAAATCACAATTGGAAATATACCTGTGTCTGGAAATCACCTGTCATAGAACCATATTCTCGATAAACTGATACTTTTTTTTATACAGTATGATGATATTTAATTTTGTGAAACACTGTGTACAGAGATACAATTTTTTGTTATGGGATATGATGACATCTGGTGAGACAACACTCTTATACTGACATACCATTCTTTGCTAGTTAGTATGATGACATTTAGTGAGACACTCTTATACCGACATACCATTCTTTGCTAGTTAATATGATGACATTTAGCGAGATACTCTTATACTGACATACCATTCTTTGTTAGTTAGTATGATGACATTTAGTGAGACACTCTTATACTGACATACCATTCTTTGCTAGTTAGTATGATGACATTTAGCGAGACACTCTTATACTGACATACCATTCTTTGCTAGTTAGTATGATGACATTTAGTGAGATACTCTTATACTGGCATACCATTCTTTGCTAGTTAGTATGATGACATTTAGTGAGACACTCTTATACTGACATACCATTCTTTGCTAGTTAGTATGATGACATTTAGCGAGACACTCTTATACTGACATACCATTCTTTGCTAGTTAGTATGATGACATTTAGTGAGATACTCTTATACTGACATACCATTCTTTGCTAGTTAGTATGATGACATTTAGTGAGATACTCTTATACTGACATACCATTCTTTGCTAGTTAGTATGATGACATTTAGTGAGACACTCTTATACTGACATACCATTCTTTGCTAGTTAGTATGATGACATTTAGTGAGATACTCTTATACTGACATACCATTCTTTGCTAGTTAGTATGATGACATCTGGTGAGACTGTACAGAGATACCATTTTCACTGTTAGTTATATGATGACTTTTAGTTAGACACTCTCTATAGAGATGCCATTTTTTGTTATATAGTATGATGGCATTAAAACACTGTGTACTGAGATAAACCGCTCTGATGGCCTAAGTGGTTTGAGCATCTGCCTCAGATGCAGAAGGTCGTGGGTTCGAACCCCAGCTGAGTTATACCAAAGACTTTTAAAAACAGGACAAACAGTTGCCATGCTTGGCACTCAGCATTAAGTGGTTAGTGTTAGGACTGGTTGGCCTGGTGTTAGGATAATATCATTGGAAGGGACATGATGCTACAGGTCTGTGGCATGATGCCACAGTGCTAGACATCACTATAAACTGTCACACTGCAGAAAGTGTAGCAATAAGACTGAAAAATTGTTAAAGCTACATTAAAAACACTCACACACACACCGTACTGAGATAAAATTCTTTGTCATATAGTATGATGATGTTAAGTGAGACACTCTGCACAGAGATGCCATTTTTGAATCTTGTATTCTGCCAAAAGTAAGGTGATCACAACATTCAAATAATTCCTTTAAAGTCTTGTTCTGACTGTAATGTTTTCTACAGATATATATTTTAAAACCTTGTCGAACTTGAACCCAAGATGAAATGCTACCAAAACATTCTACATTTTGTGATAACATTGTTCAGTGAGGCTTTTAGCAGACTTTTAAAAATCATTGTTTTAAAAGGAACATATAACACATACTCTCTTCATCCATATCAGCTTCCTCTTCAGACTCAACTGATCTCATTATTTCTTCAGCTTCAGACAGAGTTTTCTCCCTTGCCCTGCCTCTTAGAGGTTCTAGATATCTTAATAATATATCAAAATCCTCTTCACCAATCTGAAATGAAAAAGAGAAACCATTTGCACAATTTAATTCCCAATACAGGATGTAATAAAACATGAAGGAATACCTAAATAATACAGTTCAATGAAAACCAACATTTATAGTAAAATTAGGTACAGTATATAAGATGGTATGACAAGATCTTCCCATCTTTCCAAAACTTCTGGCAAATGTTTATTATGATGTCTTTGTCTGATTGTACATTTAAAGCAGACCCCTTAGTGTTTTAAACTTCTTTTTGGCTGGGCACTGAACCTATCACAAAAGAATATTGTTATGTTGGGTCTAGTGGACATTCCACTAGAACAGGTCTGAAAATTTTAAAGCTCTACAGACCATGCTTCAGTTCACAATTTGTTTCAATAGAAATCACAAACAACGTTATATCAGTTGTCTCTAATTGGCTGAAAGTGGAAGCAACTAAAAGATTTCACATTTTCAAGAAAAACTCATGCAAATACTCCCATTTAATAATTCTATTTATACCAGTACTAATTAACATACTTCATGGTGCATGCTACTTTTAAAACATTCCTGGGACTTTGTCGGTCTTATGAGAGCAAAGAGAAAAAGGCACTAACTTTCAAAATTCATAGCAATAGTCCTACATTTAAACTTTAAACCTACTAAATTGTAGTACCTTCAATGTAAAGCACATGAGATATTCTATTAATATAAAGTGTTCAATAAAACAAATACAACTTCTTTTATGCATAAATATATGGACTAACTTCACTATCATGAGAATATAGTATCCATGGTTTCCCTTTGACCCCTACTCCGAGGTTCTAAGGTCTGAATTTCCTATTTGACCTGAAAGTGATGCATGTTCATTTGGCATCAGAGAGTATCATAAAACTGCCTAAATGACAAACACTATAATCAGCACTATAAAGAATCTTTAACATTCTTGCTGTTTGACCAACCATACCTGTACACCTTCATGAACTGCCGATCAATTACTATTGTTCTCACAAGCAGTTAAAGTCATGTGGGATTGCATGATAATTTAAGTAAATGGCAACATTCGGGGAAGATCAATAGTTTGTTTTAATGACATTAACTGAGATAACTGGAATTTAACTCTGCTTTATAAAGATGGTGACTAGAAGTTACAAATAGCAAACCAAAGTCCAATACAACTGACTGAAGTATCACATATTTATTTTGATGTTGTTACCACTCTTCTGGAAAAGTGAATTATTTTCTATTTGAATGAACAAAGTTGTAAGAAACATAAAGGCACATCTTCAAAATGCACACGAATATAATGGTATGCATGGAAGAAAATCGACGAGTGATCTTTGTGTACAGCCTTGTCAGTAGTGATATACAGATTATGCTATATCAAGTAATTTTTGTCCTAACCCATTATCAGCAGCGATATACAGATTATGCTGTATCAAGTAAAACTTGTCCTAACCCATTATCAGTAGCGATATACAGATTATGCTGTATCAAGTAAAACTTGTCTTAACCCATTATCAGTAGTGATATACAGATTATGTGTATCAAGTAAAACTTGTCCTAACCCATTACCAGTAGTGATATACAGATTATGTGTATCAAGTAAAACTTGTCCTAATCCATTATCAGCAGTGATATACAGATTATACTAAATCAAGTAAAACTTGTCCTAACCCAATATCAGTAGATCATGCTACATCAAGTAAAATGTGTCATAACCCATTATCAGCAATGATATACAGATTATGCTGTATCAAATAAAACTTGTCCTAACCCATTAACAGTAGTGATTTACAGATTATGCTGCATCAAGTAAACTTGTCATAACCCATTCTCTGTGATATATGTTTCTATGGTGGTTTACAAATACTGCATTTCAATATTGTGTGATTTCCATTTGGTCTCTTCTTGATATTTTATGTTATAATTATGTTGTGTGTGTGTTAAAGAAGACTCTTTGATGCATTCTCTGTTTCACATAAATGTGAATGAGTTGTAAAGTGTATTTTCTTTCTCTATGTCATTCTCTTGGCTCCAATGTTTACAAGTTTTACTGTTAATCTTCAAATTCAAACTAGAGAAAATTTGAGCCCGGAAGTAAATGACCATTCATTTTCAAGTTCTAATGGAAACCCTGGTATGCCATTTGGACCCAGAATATATGGGCTGGAACTTATCTATCATGTGTATATGGCCAAGTCATTTGGAGCCACAATATATGGACTGGACTTTATATATCATCAACATATATTTAGCCATTTGGAGCCACCATATATGGACTATATCTAATCTATTATGAATATATACTTAGCCATTTGGCACCACCATATATGGACTGGATTTAATCTATCATGAACATATACTAAGTCATTTGGAGCCACAATATATGGACTGGAACTTATCTGTCATGAGTATATATGCAAGTCATTTGGAGCCACAATATATACTGAAATCAAATAAGGCATATGAAGCCAAATGTACAGTTGTTGTCCTGAAATATAGTTTCAATAAAATTCAGAAAGACTCCAAATTTATCTACAGAATTATGTTTTCATTGAGTTTTGATGAATTTCAAATTAGTTCAGGTTGTAAGCATATTTTCATGAAAACAGAATCATTGTGCAAAAAAACAAATTAACTTTGATTACACAGTATTTTTGGTAGTGACTGATTACCGAGTTAAACTGCAATGACAACAGGGTCCATGTAAGGGACTGATCTATGTAAAATAGTTGGCCTCAAATCTGTAATTACACCTAAACATGCTGAGAAGTGATGTTCTTTTCATCTTACCTCAATTTCATGTCAGTTCCTGACCCCTTTTTATTTCAATATAAACCAAGCATAATCGAAGTATAATGTTAACTTTTGTGCTGATGTTCCTTTCAGTGACAAAGTTTATAAAAAGAACATTGCACAACTAACTAAACTTCATAAATCCAAAAAAAGTAATTTTTGTAGCCCAAGCAGAAGAGAATTCCAACACACCTGATGCACCTGGTCCCTGAATAATGCACCCTGAATATTTTTTTCAGTTTTTCATCCAATAAATGTATGAAAAGAGGACTTTTACTGTATAGAATTTCATCCAACATATGAAAAGAGGACTTCTACAGTACAAATCTTCAGTAAGTACATTAAGAGATGACTTCTATTACAGAAACAATGGCCAAATTTCAACTGTTTCCTATATTCAAGTTAGTTATATTAGTTTATACCTTCACTATGTTACACAACAAATGTAAGGAAGCTAAAACAAAAAATTAACAGTCATCAGCATTTTTAATACATAAAAACAGTTTTATGTGACTGTGTTTTTAAAGTCATAAATTTTGAACTTTCTACAGTGGATTTCACTTTCCTCCAAGCCAATTTCATCCTATTATGGTGGAGACAGGTCATTTTGTTCAAAACATCATGGTCCAGAACTGACAAAGTTACATACCATCAGAAATGTTTCATTGTAATTCCCTGGGATTACTTAGATAATTAGCCATTACAGGGTTTTCAATAGATGCGTAACCTCAGGTTTTGATACATGGAATTTAAAAATGACCCATTTTTGACACACAGAAATTTCGACTTATGTGTCTTTTTGACGCACGTAGATTTGGGCTGGAACATCGATCTTAATTACCCTTGATTCACGTCCAGCTTAGTTTCTTACCAAGAGTATGCTGTCCATAACAAATTTACCATAGAAGGCACTGACTGACATCTGCTCAACAATAGTTTAGACCTTAACAGCCAATAATATCACACCAATGGAAGATATACATATGAACTGTGCAGAGCTAACAGTTCACTGAAGTCAGACTTAGATTCAACTGACTTATGGTAGGTTGGATTGTTTTGAGATTACATTTGAACTTTATGATGGAGGAAGAGGAAACAATTATGACATGAATGGACAGGCTTTTGATCAAATATCAGCATTGGTATGTTTGGACATCAAATTATAATCAACTGGTCAGAACTGGAGCATATACTTATGGCAGCTCGCGAAACCAGTTGTCAACAGAAGTGACCAACTTTAATTGTTTTATTGGCAAGCTGCTTCATTTAGTGGGATGTTTAAAAGTTCAGAATCATCAATGACTTCACTGGATTCATTTCTGTTGAAATATCAGCATTTTTTAAAATTACGCTTTAAATTATAATCAGTTAGACAAAACAGGAATATATGGCTTCTCGATAAGGACATTTTTGCCATGGGATTATGTTTTATTGGCGATTAGTTTGCTTAAATCGGCAAAACGTTTAAAACCTCAAATGTTTTAATTAATGGATCATTCTAAGAAAAAAAGATGAATGGACATAACACTCAGTGCATACATCTGAACTTTAAAATCACAATGATGCAAAGAAGTATATTTTCTTTTCTGTCTCGGAAAACAACCTGGTGGTAGTGAATTACTGACCCTGAGACTCCAAAGATTTTGCATCACTATATAACGTAAAAGCCACAATTGCATTATTCCGATATAGAAAGAATGAGTGTAGTTTGTGACAAGAATGATACATTTCTGATTATTGAATTTACTAGTACCATAATTTCTCTTAAATTTGTCAGCTCTGAGAAGAAGAAGAAGCGTCAATCTCCGAAATTTGTTAGAAAATTTAAGGACAAGTGGAAAAGTGAACTGACAGTTCTGTGATGTACATCATTGATATTTGAATACTATATCCTTCATAGTTGTATGGGTATATTTTTGCATATAAAATGATTGGAGCAGTTGATAGCAGAATATGTTGAAAGTTTGAAAATATAATAAAGTATAAAATAATCCTCGACTGTTTCATTTACAAAATATACACAGTAACATAGTTAGAAAGAGAAACACTTTTACAAAAATGAGATTGTATATTTCTTACAAAATAATGAACAGGTATTTTTCTCATTATTCAGCAAGAGACAAGAAATCTTACACATCTTTTGTTTCCACCAATAATAAGGAATCACAGCCATGGGCTCATGACTGTCTAAACGAACTGACTCTTGAGATTTTAGTTTTGACTCTTGATATTTTCATACTGACTCCTGAGATTTTGGGGTCAAGGGTCAACTGACTCTTCAGTTTGGAAATCTATTGAGAATCCTGAATTAATTATAAATGAATATGATTACTGAGTGTTATCTGAGGAAACACTGCAGACAAGAATACTTACAAATTTTTCTGCTTGCAAAAAAAAACCTTGTAGACTCAACTGAGATAATGGTGAAAACATCCCAAATACAATGAATGACATTAAAATGTTAACATTAAGTGAATATTTCTGAGAAAGGCTACACTTATGAACAAATATTCACACACTATGACCCCATTATATTTCAAGGAACTATCTGATGATAGAAAACAAGGCAACACTCCCAATTTAAGCCAACCATGTTTCCATCCCAAAACCAAATAATGAACTCTTTAAGAAAAGATTTCAATATTCATAATCACTAATTTGAAAGAATCCCAAATTATAAAAAATAAATGCACTTAATTATAATCTAATTCAATGGATGAAAAGTGGAGACTAAATGATTTGACAAATACATTACAACTTAAAGAATAAATTCACTAACTTTCCATTTTGTTGACTCACTACTTTTGTAGTGTATATACACAATGCACCTAGTTGGAGCATGTTCAATTAAATTTTCTGTATATTATTTCCATATACAAATACAGTTTATTATCAATGGTTTTTTTATGTGTGTTTGTTAAAATGTCTGTTTATTATGTCCGTATATAAATATAGCTTAATATTAATGCTGTGTGTGAGGGTCATAAGGATGATTAGTTTGATACAACTAATTGTGTTACCCTCTTTAAATAAAATAAACTTATTATTTTCATTATCACAGGTCTTACCAAGTTCTGATGAAAATGATTATGCACTATAGAGTATTTTGTAAGAGGCAACTTAATGGAGGCACCATGGTGGTTTAGTAGTTAGTATGTCCAACTCAAAATTAAAAGGTGTGTCTTTGGGCAAGGCACTCTACTCCAATCCCCTTAGCACTAAATAACTGATTGTGCTGCTGTTCTGTAAAACACCAAACCAAACCTGACCCAGTTCTGATGTATCATAATGTGCCAACATGTCAGGATCTGTGATGTTTGCTTGCAATCACAAGAAAAATGAACATCACAAGAAAAAGAAAAGTCAGTACAGTATGTGACAGCAATTTACTAAATATTCTACATGAAATAATTCTGTAATAGATATAAATATCACCATAATGAAGAAGACCCTACTTTGTCTTTGTTGTACACATTGTGTAGCAGCCAGACTTGTCGCACTTTTTGAAACTTCCAGTTTTCCTCATCTGACTGCCATTGTCGGAGGTAATCAAGAGCATTAGTTTGGGAATCAGAATCTGATTTCTGCTTTAATGTCTTTCCTTTCGCCTTCATCTTCTTTTTCTTCTTGCTTTGCTTACTGCATTTTTCATCACCACTTCTTGCACAATTTTCTTCCAGTGATTTTTTATCCTCACTTATCTCTTTGTCTGGTTCAGTATCAGCAGTAGATTCCACTAGTACTGGAATGTGATCATCAACTCGCTTATTCTTGTCTTTATTTTTCTTTTTAGCTTTCATTATGCCTGATACATAAGAACTTTCAGCCTGTATGTTTTCTTGTAGTAATATACTGTCTTTATCATGTTTATGCCTTTTCTTCATTTTAATTCCAATATTGTCACTCTCTGAGGTGTATAACAATCTCAAATCTGAATCCTGACTAGCATCTAAACCTACTAGCACACCTGAATTCCTGGTCTCGCTCTTATCAGGACTGTCAGTTTTTTTGTGTGTGTGCTTTTTCTTTGTTTTCTTTCTGATAGTATCCTTTATATTTGTTTCTGAAAATCCTAAATCAGAAATCGCATGCGTCATTAATTCCTCTTTGAATAAATTGGCACCAGTGTCCTTTTCGTGTTTTTCTGGTGTGTTCTTTTCAGTAATTTCATGCTTCTTTGTTTTTCCAATTATTTTATTTGACTCCATTTCAGGCAGTTCAAAGCCTGAAACTTTATGCTTTTTAGAAATTTTACTGTCATCACTTCTATATTCTTTCAAATCTAATGGTTTCAATTTCTCCTCTAGACAGACAGGGGCCTCATTCTTGTAGTGATGACTTGACTTCTTGTGTTTCTTTTTCAGTTTTTTAATCTCTACTGCATCCAACTTTCCATTTTCTTCATCTCTCCTTCGTTTCATGGTGTGATAGGTGTTATGTCTTTTCTTGGAATTTCAATAACCTGCAAATTTTTTAAAAAATCATGTATTTTACAAGTTTGAAAATAATTCACTGATATTAATGAAATCATGAAAGCAACCGAACTATTATTTGGGCACTCTATAAAATTTCAGTACAAAATGGATATCAAGCTGAAATTGTAACCAGTCAAAGGCAAATGAAAGGATGCAACAAGAACTTGTTATATCAAAATTCAATTCTTAGTCCACTGACAGCAAAGAAAATTTCACCTTTAAGTAAAATTGAAGGGAATGTCATCTTTAATGTTGAAAGCACTGAAAGAACATTGCTAACTTGAAAGGACAGAGTAGTGGCAATGCTTTTCATTCTCCATTTAATATCACAACTTTTTAGTGTTACAGATGAAATCAATAATTAAAGAAATCAGTACAGTCAGTCCTAATTATGCCTTGTGCTGATGAGAAGTAAATGTTATGGACTGGTACACAATTTAATTACTTGTAAGCAGTTTTAAATGGCCTGTGTGTTTGTATTTTTAACGTAGCTTTAACAATTTGTCAGTCAAATCGCTATGATGTCTGCAGTGTGGCAGTTTATAGTGATGTCAAAATCTGGGGTATCATGCCACAGACATGTAGCATGATGTCCCACCTGGTCACATTATCCTGACTAACACTAACCTCTTAATGCCGAGAGGCAGCTGTTAGTACCATTATTATAAGTCTTTGGTATGACTTGGTCAGGGTTCGAACCCACAACCTCCCACATCCGAAGCAGACGCTCTAACCACTAGGCCACCAAAGCGGTGTTTAAATGGCCGGTGTTATATGCGTATATATGTGCTGTGTTATACAAGTATATATGAGCTGTATTATACAAGTATATATGAGCTGTGTTATACAAGTATATATGAGCTGTGTTATACAAGTATATATGAGCTGTGCAGAGAATCAGAATTTGCAGACTAAATCTGGAGCCTCAAAAAGTATTTACATTATACCAATTTTTAATAAAGTAAAAGTGTATGCTTGCTTATGAATTAGTGAATTTTCCAGTAAAAAAATAATTTTGCTAATTCACTGGTGGAAATTATTACAAATATTTTTTCAAAAAGCACTCAACATACATTGATAACATGACAGAAATCTATTCCACCATTTTATCACATCACTTGCTTGGTCTAGTGATAGGTATGACAACTGTTCAAATCCTACAGAATGCTTTTTTCCCCCCAAATCTATTTGTTTATGTGCTTTTGACTTTATCAAGTAGGATACAGTAATAAATCTACTTCTTCAGTCTGTTATACATATTACTGGTCAATATGTTTGTGCATAAAAATAAACTGCGCTTGTTCCATGTGAATAACATACATTTCACCTTGTGGGTGAAAAACTCAAATATTTTCACACAAGGCTTCACCACTTGTGAAAATACCAAGTTATTCACCCACTCAATCAAACAGATGTTATTCACTTGATACAAGCAAATACCCTCTATTTATTTTGCCCATTTACATTATTAACAGAGTCCTGCATATACTTACATGGCATGAAAAGACAAAATAATTCTGACTGCCACCAGACCATTGTAACGAATACGCCTTCATTAAAAAGAATAAATGACCTTTCCATTTCCATAATTATGCTAAATACAATCAGTAAAAATATGTATGAAAGTGAATTTTTACATTGTAGTAACCGTGTGTACAAAGCAAAGCATCATCAAAGTCAAGCAGTGGTAGTACAACTTTAATCTTCCAAATATTTGATGTTTTACTTTGCTGTCATCAAATTTGAATTGTACTCTTTCATCTGCTGATATAACAATGGATAATGTTATCAAATAAATTAGTCCAACATTTTTATATGTTCACAGAAAAGTATTTTCTTACCCTGAAACCAGTCATTAGAGAATATAATAACCCATATTGTTCATGGGGACAGATTTATGAAAGGCAAATATGTAACTTTTTTCATGTAGTATGTTTGAGTAAACTGCAGAGAAAAATACAGATTTTCTTATAATCAACAGTCTCCTATTATTTTTAAATAAGTATTCACTACATGTGACCCAGAACATTGGCACTTAAAATAAGTATTCACTACATGTGACTCCAAAACGTTAGCAGTTAAAATAAGTATTCACTACATGTGACCCCAAAACGTTAGCAGTTAAAATAAGTATTCACTACATGTGACCCCAAAACGTTAGCAGTTAAAATAAGTATTCACTACATGTGACCCCAAAACGTTAGCAGTTAAAATAAGTATTCACTACATGTAACCCCAAAACGTTAGCAGTTAAAATAAGTATTCACTACATGTAACCCCAAAACATTAGCAGTTAAAATAAGTATTCACTACATGTGACCCCAAAACGTTAGCAGTTAAAATAAGTATTCACTACATGTAACCCCAAAACGTTAGCATTTTATCTTATGGCTGATTCAACTGCAGTAATATGGGCCAATTTTACACAAAACATTTGGTAAGCAGTTTCATTTTGTAACAGATTCCTTGAGGCTAATCTATTTATCTATTTATAATGCAACACCCCTTTTCATATAGTATGCTTTATCTGTGTCACAATAAAAGCAAAAGAGTCATAGAAAAAACAGGAATATTCTGCAGTGGTATATTTCATTTTGGGTACATGTGATGAGTTTGTCTCAGTAGTTGTCATACAATATAAGATGCCTACTATTATATACATGTTGCTTGGGTCAACCCAAACAATATAAATATCAAGGTAGACGTCTTACATTGAAGGACTTGTCTCGGTTGATGCTGGTCCTACAATAGAGACACTGACCTTAATATTTGTTTTGGGATCACCACCTTACTCTGATTAAGTTGCATCATGTTTCTTTAATGAAATGAATTAAAAAAATACTAATACTGAAGAAAGCATTTTGATGGCATCCTTTCATTCAAGATACTTATCATCCTTTTCACTGATTTTGGCATTCCTGGCTTTGTTCACATTCCTGCCAAATGAAATGTAGGTCAACAGAACTTGAAACAACATCCATTTTCTTTTGTCAGAATATTAGTTTAGGCATATCAGAAAAAAGGACATCAGAGTATGTAAAGTCCATCTGAAGCAATATGTATGACCTTAATTTGTAGAAAAGCGCCAACATGGGCTGTCTCATGTGAGATATTTGTAAAAATCTGGCCTCTCGTTCCCCTCAATCGACAGGGAAACATGCCACACAATGATGTTATTTAGGCAGTACAACAGAGACTCCAAAAATAAATAATCGGGTCAATGTCCTGTTTTGTAGAACTAAGTAGATGCTACAGTCAATATATGACAGAAAAGGAATTGCAATTCACCCATGTTAACTTTTAACAGCATCAGCCATACTTTAAAGAACTTGGGCCCTTAGGTCGTAAGTATTGCCTAATTACAATGTAATTTATATATATTCACCAAATTCAGTACAACAGACACTTGATTATATAAGTAAAATTGGGGGAACTTGTGATGATATCACCTCCACTCCCAATGAACAATTAATTGGAAATAGAGGTAGGTGTAGTGCGAGTTTCCCCCCTTTTTAATGATATAAAATTGAGTGCCTGTGGAACAAGACTTATTTTAATGGCATTTGGAGGTGGATCAAAACATAGTTTAAAGCATTTTTAAAATCCACAAGGCTTATCTGAATCTGAATCTGAATGTATACAGTGCAGGGCCAGTTACGGCATAAATTTGCACCGGAAGAGAGAGCCAACTAGAATGTAAGTAGTATTGTTCAAGAGTTGTCTTGATGCTCTCCATTGATTGCGTGCACACAACACTGTCACTCAGATGATTCCAGTCCACAATTGTTTTTACGAAGAAAAAATTTCTAAACTGTTCTGTTCTACACTGCTTAACTACAAAACATCTATTATTATTTGATTAGAGTTATTCTACAATGTTTATGCTTTCAAAATTTGCAAAAGATATGGCTTTAATCTGGTGTTTTTGTCTTAATGGTTTTAAATATATATATGGTGATAGACATATGTCAGACGAATCCTACTGCGCCTGTCTTGGAGTGTTGGTAGACCCAGGTCAGTTAATATTTTCGTGATGCATCCTGCTTTTCTGGTTTTGTAGTCACCAGATATAAATCTTGCTGCCTCGTGTTGAACCTTCTCGATTCTATCAACATCCTTAATGTAGTACGGATCCCAGACAACACAATCATTTTCTAACACGGATCTGACTACTGCTAGATAGGCAGTTCGTCAACACGTCTGCGGACAGTGTCTGAGGTTTATTTTTAGAAATGCTAGTATAGTGTTTGCTTTCTTGGTCGATTTGATAACATGCGATTCCAACTTGAAGTCTTCAGACAGTGTTAGTCCAAGACAGGGGTTTTCACTGACATGTTGTAGTATGTGGTTATTTACGGTGTAGAAATGAGATGATTTTGCTGTTTTACTGGTCATACACATGAGGTAACATTTCGTGGCAATGAAAGTCATACCCCCAATCAGACGCTCAGTTTTTGAGGGCTGTGCGATCATTCTGGAGGTTATGAATCGATAGTCACTCTGGATCACAGGGGTTCGTATCATTCCTTACAATTTGTCTGTATACATATACTATATAATAAGTAGTTTTTGTATAGTACGTGTTTGAATTGTAAGCAACGATACGAGCCCCTGTACTCTGGATTGAATCGTTCTTTAAGTGCAAAGGAGACAGTTCTCTTAAGTTGGATCTGGAAAATCGACTTCTTGTGATTTGGAGGCATAAGGTATACTAATGATGTACAAACAAGTCAACTCACCTTATCCTGATACATTAGTTTTCAGTCAATTTTCCTTGACTTAAAGATGGCAAGAAAGTATCCACGTGCTTCTATTTTGGTGTCGATATTGGGCTCCAACTTGGAATAGGCTATTTCTCGAGAAATTGCACGCAACAACTTGGAATTCCAAATCGTTGCGCTCTTTCTCGAGAAATTCCAAGGTCGTTGGCTCCAACTTGGAATAATGCATTACTCGAGAAATTGCGAACAAAAACTTGGAATTCCAAATATTAATTGGTAGTTTTCAAAAATTTATATATTTATTTAAAATCTTTATATTCCCATTTTTCTTTTTCATGGCATTTTTTAAATAATTGTACTTGAAATGTTTCCAAAAATATCTAGTTGAAATATGTTTGAAAAAATATTTGTACTTGAAATATGTTTGTAAAAATATTTAATAAAATAATATATTTAAATTTTGATTCATTGATTAATTGATTGATTGATTGATTTAACCACTAATATTATTTCTTTGTATTATATTTGTAATAAGTTTTATTTTGTGTTGCTGGATAAGACTGAATCAAAACATTTTGTTTGAATGTTGTATGGAACTATTTGTAAAATAGATAGTCATGGGGAATCTTTTTATCTGATGGTTGAGAAATATTTCACAGTAATGAAGGTTACACCTATCTGTTCAATGATGTCTTGCTGAAATTTTCTGATTTTATTCCTAAAAGAATAACTTGAATGTAGGATGTGATGTGATGTGATTATGATTTTTAACGTAGCTTTAACAATTTTTCAGTCATATCGCTACGATGTCTGCAGTGTGGCAGTTTATAGTGATGTCTAGCACTGGGGCATCATGCCGCAGACATGTAGTATGATGTCCCACCCAGTCACATTATCCTGACACCGGGCCGACCAGTCCTAACACTAACCTCTTAATGCTGAGCGCCAAGCGAGGCAGCTGTTAGTACCATTTTTGTAAGTCTTTGGTATGACTCGACCGGGGATCGAACCCACGACCTCCCGCATCCGAGGCGGTGAATGTAGGAAAGATCTAATTGGACCATTGCAAAGCTTCACCAATATGAAACCTACACAAACTGTTGCCTGATGTACTAAAGAGAGTTGTTTCATGAAACATATATCTGGAATGTAATAAAGATCTAAAGTGATTGTTACTATCCCACAAAGAGTTATATTTCACAGTCATGAAGATTTTTTCCAAGTTGTTGCATAATGCCTGCATGACATTTTGGAAATTTAACCATTTAAAGACCATTTTAAAGGTAAGTAAAAGTATTCAAGGGATTTGATTCAGAGAAAGAATATATGGAAGATATCAAAAGGTCTAAAGGGAATTTCAAAATTGCCCTATAGACTTGTATGTCACTGTTATGGGAGTTATTCCAAATTGTTGCATTATGTTTTCATGCCGTATTGGAATTTAGTCCTAAAAAAGACTTTTTTAAAGGTAAGAGAGGTCTTGAGGGGAGTTCTTGCATAAAATGAATATTTGGAAGATATTAAACTTCTAATGGTATTTTTACTATTAACCCACACTTATGAAGGTTATTCTAAGTTGCTGCACAATGCATGTACACCGTGCTGGGAAATTTAATAATGTTAAAACCGTTGTAAATGTAGAAAAGGTCTTCAATGGATTTGTTACAGAAAAAGAATATTTGGAAGATATTAAAGGTCTAAGGCTCATCATACTGTTGTCCCACAGAACTTATTGGGGTTATTCCAGGTTGTTGCATGATGCTTGCATGCAACATTTTGGAATTTAGTCCTGGAAAGATTGATTTAAAGGTAGGAAAGGTCTTGAGGGGAGATGTAGCACAAAATTAATATTTGGAACATTTAAAAATCTCAAGGGACTATTATTGTTGCCCTGTAGGGTTATATTTCACAGCCTAGGGTGTTTATTCAAAATTGTTGCATTATGCCAGCACACCTTTTTTAAAAATTTAGTTCTAAACAGACTATTTTCAAGGTAAGAGAGACCTAGATGGGAGATGTTGCACAACATGAATAGTAGGAAGATGTTAAGTGTTGAAAGTGAATTTTACTAGTGCCACAAAGACTTGTATTGTACACTTATGGGGGTTATTCCAGTGGATGTTATATGATGCATACATGCCTTTTTTTAAATTAATCATTTAAAATCGTATTGTAAAGCTAGGGAAATTCATCAAGGTAGTTGTTGCAGAAAAAAAATATCTTTAAGATATTAAAGGTCTGTAGGTGTTGTTGCTATTACCCTATAGAGTTATATTTCTCTACGGAAATTAAGAATTCTATATCAGACTAAAATAAAAATTCTGTATTAAGCTAAATCAAAAATGCTGTATTAGACTAAATAAAAAATTATATATTAGACTAAAATCAAAAACCCTATTTTAGACTAAAATTAAGCATCCAATATTTACTAAGACATAACAAAAATTAATCTTAAATCTGTGAAAATGAAAACTGTATATTAGACTAATTTTAAAAATTCTATATTAGACTAAAATAAAAATTCTGTATTAAGTTAAATTAAAAGTGCTATATCAGACTAAAATTAAAAATTCTATGAGAGACTAAAATTAAAAATCCTATATTGGATCAAAATGTCAAAATTCTATAAATGACTAAAATTAAAAATTTTATAAAAGACTAAAATTAGAACTACCATATTAGACTCATATTGGAAAAATTCTAAATTAGTCTAAATTCAAAATTCTAAGGTAGCCATAACTAAAAAAAATCTGTTAAAGTTGCAAATTCTGTGTTAGACTAAAAATAATTCTCTATTAGACTAAAATTAAAATTTCTATATTAGGGTAAAATTATTCATTAAAAAAACTGAGATTCTGTTAAAGTAATAATACAAATTCTATATTAGAATAAATTTTAAAATTCTATATTTGATTAAATTAAAGATTATAAATTAGACTCAATTACACAATCTATATTAGAATAAATTATAAATTCTTTTTTAGAATAATATTGAAAATTCTGTATTAGACTAGAAGTTAACATTCTCTATTAGACTAAATTATAAATTAACATTCTCTATTAGACTAAATTATAAATTTATATTAGACTAATATTATAAATTCTATATCAAATGAATATTAAAAATTCTATATTAGACTAATATTATAAATTCTATATTAAATGAATATTAAAAATTCTATATTAGACTAATATTATAAGTACTATATAAGACTAATATTAAAAATTCTATATTAGACTAATATTATAAATTCTATATTAGACTAATATTAAAAATTCTATATTAGACTAATATTAAAAATTCTATATTAGACTAATATTATAAATTCTATATTAGACTAATATTAAAAATTCTATATTAGACTAATATTATAAATTCTATATTAGACTCAATTAAAAATTATATATTAGACTAAAGTTAAAAATCTATATTAGACTAAAATTAAAAATGCTTTAGTATACTAAATTAAAAATTCCATATTAGAATAAATTAAAAATTCTCTATTACACTAAAGTTGAAAATTTGATCTTAGACTAATATTACAAATTTTATATTAGACTAAAATTAAAACTTGTATGTTAGACTAATTTTAAAAATTCTGTGTTAGACTAAATTTAAAATGATATATTTAATAGACTAAAATTTTAAAATCTGTATTAGACAACAATTAAAACTTGATATATGATTAAAATAAAATTCCTATATTAGGCTGAAACTACAATTCTGTATTAGCCTAAATTATAAATTCTATATCAGACTAAATAGAAAATATATATATATATATATATATATATATATATATATATATATATATATATATATATATATATAATAAACTAAAATATAAAAATCTATATTAGACTAATATTTAAAATTATATATTTGACTAAATTATAAATTCTATCTGAGACTAATATTAAATATAGACTAATATTAAAGTTCTATATTAGACTAAATTAAAAATTATATATTAGAATAATTTTGAAAAATTCTACATTAGACTAAATTAAAAATGATAATATTTAATAGACTAAAATGTTAAAATCTCTATTAAACTAAAATTAAAAATTTTATATGACTAAAATAAAATTTCTCTGTTAGGTTAAATTAAAAGGTATATATTAGACTAAAATTATAACCTCTACATTAGACTAAAATTATAAATACTATATTAGACTAAAATTGTAAATACTACATTAGACTAAAATTGTAAATACTACATTAGACTAAAATTATAAATACTATATTAGACTAAAATTGTAAATACTACATTAGACTAAAATTGTAAATACTACATTAGACTAAAATTATAAATACTATATTAGACTAAAATTGTAAATACTATATTAGACTAAAATTGTAAATACTACATTAGACTAAAATTATAAATACTACATTAGACTAAAATTGTAAATACTATATTAGACTAAAATTGTAAATACTACATTAGACTAAAATTATAAATGCTATATTAGACTATAATTATAACCTCTACATTAGACTAAAATTGTAAATACTACATTAGACTAAAATTGTAAATACTACATTAGACTAAAATTGTAAATACTACATTAGACTAAAATTGTAAATACTACATTAGACTAAAATTATAAATACTACATTAGACTAAAATTGTAAATACTACATTAGACTACAATTATAAATACTATATTAGACTAAAATTGTAAATACTATATTAGACTAAAATTGTAAATACTACATTAGACTAAAATTGTAAATACTACATTAGACTAAAATTGTAAATACTACATTAGACTAAAATTTTAAATACTACATTAGACTAAAATTGTAAATACTATATTAGACTAAAATTATAAATACTACATTAGACTAAAATTATAAATACTACATTAGACTAAAATTATAAATACTACATTAGACTAAAATTGTAAATACTACATTAGACTAAAATTGTAAATACTACATTAGACTAAAATTATAAATACTACATTAGACTAAAATTGTAAATACTACATTAGACTAAAATTATAAATACTATATTAGACTAAAATTGTAAATACTACATTAGACTAAAATTGTAAATACTACATTAGACTAAAATTGTAAATACTACATTAGACTAAAATTTTAAATACTATATTAGACTAAAATTATAAATACTATATTAGACCAAGATATTACTGCTACAAATTAAAATCTTATTTCAGAAATAAATACATCACTAAGAACTGAAACAAGCTAGAAAATCTTATTTCATAATTAATCATTTTACTAAAAAGCAATTCAAACTAGTTATATTAATGATATAGTGGGATGTATGGTGAGTATATTAAATAAATAGTGGGATGTTTACTGAGTATATTAATGACATAGTGGGATGTTTCCTGAGTATATTAATGACAAAGTGGGATGTCAACTGAGTATATATTAACAACACAGTGAGATTTTTACTGAATATATTAATGACAGTGAGATGTTTGGTTTTACTAGGTGAGCTTGATGTGTGAATAATCACAATGCCTTGTGTTGTTGTATGAGATTTTTTTTTTTTTTTTAGTAATTGCTACATTTAATGATCTTTGAGAACATGTATTTCATATTATTTCATGGTTTACTGTTATGTTTTAATCCAGTCTAAATTATGTCCCCACCCCCTGTGTGGTTGCAGGATTCATTGGTTGAAATAGCAACCATGGTCTTAACTCCTGCATGATCGTAAAATGCTACAAATGAAGTCTTTACAGATAGAATTACTGCAACTGGGTGATTCCAGCAGGTTTTAGTGAATTACTGGAACTTGGTGATTCTAGTAGGTGTGAAGGCTTTGGTGAAATACTACAACTTGGTGAATCCAATAGGTATGAAGGCTTTGGTGAACTACCACAACTTGGTGATTCCATTAGGTATGAAGCTTTTGTTCCCTATATGATATTTTTAACTCTAATGTAAATAAGATGCAGAACCAAACTGTTTAGAACCCTCAGGCATGATATAGACAAGATGTCATGGATGTTGGGGTATGCCATAAAAACCAATTTCCATCTATCAATCAATGCAAATTATAGCCTCTAGTTGTGTTTATTTAGTTTGTATTATTTGTTGGCTTTACTCAGTGATTATATGTTATGTATATCTGTATTTTGTAACTGACCTTTGTCCACATTCAAGTTAATGGTGTACCTAACTAGTGACATTTATTCTGTAATGAACATAATGCATAGCTAACATTTCTTTCTTTGATTCTAAACTAAATATTCAAATCATTATTAATGGAGGTAAACATGTTTACTTGAATCCAAGCCTAGGACATTAAATTTTTCACTTGGAAACTCCTAAACTTGTTGGCAACTTTGAATGTTTTATATAGGAGATTGACCTACATCCTGGTTCTGTTATTATGTCATAGCTTTTTATATCAGTGTTGCTAACTTGAAAAAAGTGCTCATTCTTGCTTTTACATCTGAAGCAGAATCAGTCTTATTTTTGTGTTCAGATTCTACTTTGTTTGGAATTATTTATTCAAATTATTATTCACTAGAATTACAAAGTGCTCATTGATACTTCTTGGACTAAATCATTAATTTGGAATTATAGTGAATTCAGTCAAAGACATTTTGGATATATTATTGTGATACATCAAAAGAATCTAAATGCATTGCCACATTCCATTACACTGGAACATTTGAGACTATAGAGAATACACATGCAGTATTGGAATTTATTTTGAACACCACTGGACTTCAGTCAGAACATCATACATTTGGACTTTTGATAAGTTTTTAGGACTGTTTGGGTTTCATTTCACAAAACTTAAGTTCTTTTTAATAATTTTACAAAACATTTATGGTTTTTGCTTTTTTCTCTTACTTAGCTTAAGACTGTGGAATTGTAGCACTATATTTATTCATTGCAATACTTTGTTGTGGGTGATTTGAAGTTTTGCATGAATGTTATCTTGTATGAGAATGTGATAATTATACTGAAGACAATGAGGAAGCCAGTTTGTAGAAATTTGTTTCTAAGGCTTTCATGTTATGCTAAAGAAGCACTACTCTACACATTTTCATAAATTTTACTTCGCATTTGTTTTATATATGTTTAAAATGTTAAGAGATTTTGAAGTTAAGCTATTTTCCATTGTAAAATGGCTGGAAATCACATTTAAAGGACAAACATTGACATGAAGGAGTTTCTTCATCAGAAAATAGCACTTCTCTATGCATGACATGAAAAAGCAAAATGGGGTGCAAATGGCAGATTTACCATTGAAGATTTTGGAATAACTTCTGTGACTATATACTGTGATGTCACCCATGGATAAAAAGTTTTTATACATTGTTATGTGTTTACATAGAAATAATAACAACAATAATAACCATACTAAATGCATGAGGTGGTAAAAATTTATTCAGATGGAGGTGAAATTTCTTTTATCTGTAAAGGCGAGCAATTTAGACCACTGGACCACCCAGGGCCCTATAGCTGTTTTAGTTTTGGGCTTAATGTCACTTGTTTCAGTACATGATAGGCTATACATGCTGGCCAGTATAGTGGTGTAGGAAGAATCGGGAAAATCCTTAGAAGAACCACAGACACACTTGGGGCTACTGGCAATCTTTCCATATTTCACTGCTATGGAGGTTATTCCAAGTTGTTGCATGATGGTTCATGCCATTTTTGGGCATTCAGTCTTAGAAAGACTGATTTAAATGTAGGAAAGGTCTTGATGGAGTCTAGGACCTGTGGAGCTAATAAATTATGCATGCAGAGATACAATGAGATTGAAAAAGAAAATTTGTGGTTTTTTTAGATATCTTCTTTATGATTTTACAACAAATGAGTAGTAAAAGATATGGAACCTTTTGATACAAAGGGTTACAGCTGAGAAATTTTTAAAAGAAATCTTATGCTGGATTAAAGGTACTGTCATTTAATATGTGGTACAAATGGTACAACAACAGCTATGTGACGATTGTAAGAATTTTATTTGAGTTCATGTTTACAGTTTTATAAATATCAAACAGACAACAAATACACATATTAAGAACTAATTCTTTGTTGACAACTGTCCTGGATGATGACCCCAGCCTCAAGATGGGAGATGCCTTCAACAACTGCTATCATGTCTATCAGTACCTTGAAGTTGATGAAGAAATACAATATTTTATCGAACTTGAGAAGGTGATCTAAGGTGTCCTAATACTGTATTCAATATATATCTATATTCATGCCAAGATGTACTGTTAGGACTCTTTGGCCTGAAAGTCAGTAACAGAAAAGAAAGAAAACCAATGGTTTTGTAAAATTTTATGAAAAATTATTTCCCTAGAATAAAAAGTGAAAATCGTGTGTTTGTGTGTATGTTTGTGTGTGTGTAATTTTGACTTTTTACATAGCTTTAACAATTTTTCAGTCATATCTCTACAATGTTTGCAGTGTGGCAGTTTATAGTGATGTATAGCACTGGGGCATCATTCCGCAGACATGTAGCATGATGTCCCACTCTGTCACATTATCGTGACACCAGGCCAACCAGTCCTAACACTAACCTTAATTCTGAGCACCAAGCAAGGCAGCTGCTAGTACCATTCTTATAAGTTTTGGTATGACTCAGCCAGGGTTCGAACCCACAACCTCTTGCATCTAAGGTGAATGCTCTAACCACTTAAGCTACCAAATTAAAAATTTAAAAAGGACTAACACTATTGTGAATTAAATTGCAAATGGTCCAAACAGTTATTTTACAAGTCCAAAAGTATAAACTATTCCAAATGAATTCCAGTGGTGTTCTAAATGAATTCCAATCTTGAAAGTGCTGATGTACCAACAACCTGGAATAGCCTAGAATAGTGTTGATGTGCTAACAGTCTTGATGAATCACAGTGATGTAATCCAAAACATCTGTTTTAGATTCTTTTGTGTATTTACATTAATAAATATTGTATGCATTCCTTGATGAGTTTTAGTTTAATATTTTCCCTCCTTGTTTCAGAATTATGATACAATTTTTTATACATCTTATATCTTTTGGCTATTTCTACTGCATCTGATTATGAATTATTATAATGTAAATCTGGTTTCAGTTTTAGACATAATCCAGACTACATGTGTAGTTATCGAATATATAAAATCAATGTTTTCATTTATTTATTGTGTTATTATGAGTATTGTGTTTCAGCTTACACTGTGAATCTATTATTGGTATCCTGTACATTATATATACTACATCTGGTCAAGATAACAAGAATATACGATTTACTTGCAATTCACACCCATTAAGGTGCTATATCATCTTACAGCACATCTAGTTAACAAGGAATATTCTGTATTGCCGTAACAACACTTCAATCCAAGATGTGAAATACACCGGTAAGATTGTCGAACAAGGACCAAATTGAGTCTCCATTATACAAATATATTTTTGGTTTGTTTAAAAAAGTTTGTTTGTAAACATGTTAGCGTATAAAACTCTGAAAGTGCTGATATGAGTTGTAGGATGAACATTTCTCATAACAAGTTTTATGAGCGTGATTTAGTCATAACTGTTGTACACTACAGTGTATCTTCATTTACAGGTTGAAATTGTCATCTGTTATACTGAATATTTCTTACTGTAAAATTCTTTGAAATGGTTCAGTCTGTTGTCAATGAGCTATAAGTTTGTTATAATTTCTCTAAGAGAGCAGATGGAATATTAGTGAAGGTATTAAAATGATTTGCAATATCATCGGGACTAAGCAGTTACTACAGCTACCATCGGAAGTCAATAAAGTACAATATTAAAATTCAAATGTTAACATAATTTTTCTTGCAGTCATTTTTATTCTCTTCAACTATATTACAAACATAGGTCTTGCCTAACATTCCTGTGAACTTGATTTCTAACTTTGCTTTAAACAGCAGCATAATTTATTTAGTATGTTCATATCAAACAAAGTATTAGATAAATTCATGAGTGGTATATAAACAAGTTTATTATTTATCTGTGTAAATAAAAATGAGTTTATTTCAAAAATTGTTTCCAAAATTTAACCAATATAAAAGTTTCTAAAGGTTTTAATCATTGTTGTAATAATTAGGAAAGATAAAAAAATTCATATTAACAGTCAATAATATGATTTATACAATATACTACATGTACCTAGAAAATACTTTGCAAGATTAAACTTCACCACCTACCTTAACATTAACTTGAAACTGTGATGATGATGAGAAAAAACCCAAATTATCTTGTCCTTTAATTTTGCTAACTTTGCCAATAAATAGTTTCAGAAACCTGACACATCTTTAGGTCTCCCATCTAATATATAAAATACATTATTGTCAAAAACCCTTGTCACAAATTTATTTGTTGTCTTATTATTCATGTAACTTAAACCTGCAAAAGGAATTTTTATACATAAAAATGTCTCTATTAATATCCTTCATTATACAAAGGCACTAATGGAACTGATACAAAAAATCACTTACTTACTTATCATCAATTTCCGATGTGTGTAACAATTCGGCCATGTATGTCGAATTACAAAAAACAGCCACTTGGTATGTTTACATTGCTTGACACGGTCATGCAATTTCTTGAGAAAGAGCGCAACAACTCAGGATTCTGAATTGTTGCGTTATTCCAAGTTGGAGCCCAACATCGACATTCATGGGCGACAATTTGGAATAACCCATTTCTTGAGAAATCCTGCACAACAACTTGGAATTCCAATCCAAATTGTTGTGCTCTTTCTCTAGAAATTGCACGGTTGGGTTTACTTTTTGTTTAAAAGTCAGACTTGATCAGACGGCTTATTTAGAGTATTCATCGCACGCGCGCACACGCACACAGCTGCATGGCCCTGATGGGAATGGGTTTTGGTTGATAAAATCTACACATGCATGAGAATCAAATAGAGAAAAATATAGTTCAACAAGATCAGAATCAAACTACATACTTTTTTTAAAATATAAAAGTGGTATAGAATTATACGGTAACTGTAATTACCTTTTGGAAGTGAAAGGTTAGGCCTAGTAGCAAAAGAAAATTCTTCTAACTTGAAAATTTAATACATGTGCACTGTAGACCAACAAGTAGGTCTCTGCTTTTCTTTTTTTGCTGTCAAAATAAAAAGAAAGTGGAGACCTACTTGTTGGTCTAATGTATACTGGGGCTTATGGGAAAGGGTGCGTATGTCCAAGTTTATGTATGTTGCATATTACATGAGACGGGAGCACATATATATATATATGTATATGTATACAGTATGTACGCTGTATCAATGATATACCATGAGATGTATAAATGTTTCATTAAAAGGAAACAAAGCTTGCTGAGTTTCCTTTTAATGAAAAATTTATACGAGTGGTATATCATTGATACAGCATACATACTGTACATATATTTTATTTATATCACATACAAATACATATATTTGCCCTTTGAACGGAGTTCAGATTTACTACAGGCAGCTGTGTATTGACCGAGTGAATGAACTCCTCACATCCCCAAGTGTGTCTGCTACAAATTGTAGTTCTATGCCTTTTGTGGCTATTCACCTTTTAGAGATATTAGCCCGTATCTTGCTACGATGGTCCAGAGACAGAGAGTGAGGCCTTTGGACATTTTTACATTTAATTAATAATAATCGATTTTTAGAACATTATAGTATGTTTAAGAAACACCAAACAGTATGTATACCATGTAACCGAAGAATTTACTGTATAATGCGACCTGGTTTGCAACTTTGTATCATTGATAAACACTGTAGCTAAATCCCAAGGAAAAGTGCACACATATCATTGCGATGAACCATATTCTTGTAGGTTACTTGGTGTAAATTCTATTTCAAGGTTTCAATCCAGCCCAAATTCCTTTTCTCTCTCACTCCACATTTCTGCATCGTTTGTCCGTTATGCATGAGAGTGGAGGGGGGAACAGAAATCAGTAAGGATTGAGATGAAAATGTGTACCATATTAAATTCATTTATAAAATGAGGATTATTAATACTTTTTATCGTTATTTTCATACATCACTAATGATTAATATGTGGAAATTCATCACTGATCTAGAATCAACTGCAGATGGTTGCTAGTATGTTTATATATGCATATTATTGCGCCATGGGCAGATCACAATTTGATATACCAATAGTATTGGTATATCAAATTGCTTTATACCAACACTTTAAATGCCATGTTATTTTTAATGTATGTGGTATATATATATATATATATATATATATATATATATATATATATATATATATATATATATATATAATACTATCTGGTTAGATAACTTTTAATTTGTACTCTACTGAGATGATTTGAACCCATGTCAGAGGGTAAATAGCACCCTTCACATTGCCTGCACGCACTAGTCCATATACCATCATGACCAAGCACACATCATCAAAAAGTGATGGCACAGATTGGTAGTATAATATGCACTTGTATATAGCAGACACACTTGCATATCAACATAGTAGCTATTCTTATCTGACTATATAGTCATTCCGGATGTACAAGTGTATATACTACTGACTTTGGTGGGGTCAAGTGGGTTCTTAGAAGAATTAAGTTCTTCTCCATTGGATAAGTTACGTTAGGTGGGTTCTTTTATGAGGTGGATATTTGCAACATGTCACATAGCTAGTAGGAACAAAATGCATTTCCGCCTCTTATGCTTGTATATAAGTGCATGGAGCTGGACAATTTTAGTCAGTCCTATTTCATATATTCTTGTTGTAACATCATGCATCTTTAATGTTGTACTTAGATATTAATTGAGAGGAAACGTTTGGATTATGCCTGAAATTACAAAGTGCTCATTGCATTAAAATATTATGGGACTATTGTGAATTATTCAAAAGAGTTCTGGACAATGCCATTTAGATACATCAGGACTATTGGCAGACCAGACTCTGAAAATCATTTGGAATATTCTACTGTTTTGAACTTTAATAGAACTTTTTGTAGGATTATTTTGGATTCAGTTCATAATACTGTAATTTACTCTTACATTTTCATTTTATAACTTTGATAGTTACATTTTTTAAGTTTTACAGAATGTGTTGGGTTTGCTTCTTTCTGTTACTTAAGTTATGACCATAGAGTCTTAACAGAAATAGGGTGCTCATCCAGGATATGAATTTCAGAAAATTTTTAAAAATTTCTTTGTCCCAGGTCTTTTAATTTTACATAGTGAAACCAACAAGCTTTCATAAAGTCATTTAGGGTGGAGACTTTTGTTTCCAATCCAACCGAGGATAGGTTTGAGTTTTTAAGGAAAGATGAGTTGCTGAAGTTTCTGTTCTTATTCAGACATAAAATCGTCTTTGTTAAAACAGGAAATTAAAAATATTTTGGTCAGGTATTTGGTGGGAAAAGAAATTTTGATGCAAGTGCTTTGGAATTAATTAGTAAGTCTGTATTTAGCTCTTAAATAAAATTAAAAGAATTATAATTTAAAAAACATGTAAATAGAATTAAATATCAGCTTCAAAAAGAAATGATGGAAATCCAAAATCAAAATGAGGAAAGAGATATTCAATTTCAAATTATGAAAGAGGAAAGGAAAACAAGAAGAAATGCAAATGCAGAAGGAAGAAAGATGCAAATGAAATTGCAAATACAAAAAGAAGAAGGAGAAATGGAAATTCAGAAAAAAGAAGAAAGGGAAATATAATTTAGATTAAAAGAATTGAAAAAGGCAAGCAGAATGTACTCCTGATGAAAGTTTACTTTTTGATGATACCAAAAATATTAGGTGAGTACTATCTGTTAAAGAGAAAGATGGAAATAAAAAATTTTCTGCATTTTGAAAAAAAAACTAGCTGAAAACATAAAATGGCCAAGAGAGCACTGGACCTTGGAAAATGCGGCTAGTACAGTTGACAATTATTCCTCGACTCATAAAATTTCATTTTGTAAATAAGTTTTCCTTTCAGCAAGTACTTAACAAGAAACCATCTCAATTTCATGCAAGTACTTCCAAATTTCAATCTGGTACAACATAAAAGAATCAAATTTCTGATAAGACTGTTCAGAAATCCTTGTCTCTTCCTATGTGCACGTATTGCAATAAAATGGGGCACGCTAATTACGATTGCTATTAGTTTTTAAAAGAAGCAATGGAATAAAGACAGCTGTTTCATATGCTCTTGTTTCCTAGAGACCAATGTCATGACATGTATTGGAAACAGTACATTTGTTGGGTCAAACAAACCCCTAGTCTGATTTTATTTTGGAAAATTATGAATTATGAACCATTTATGTCAAAGGGTTCTATATCAATTATTGATGATTTTGTCAAGCCTATCACTATTAAAATATTAAGGGACACAGGAGCTTCTCAGAATAAGAGAACATGGAGACTGCCTGAGGTGCCTGCTGGTGATGAGTGGTCAGTGAGCTATCAAATTGTTGTTCCAAAGTTGTATTGACAAGAAATTCTCAGTTTAGCCCATGACACTCCCTGGTCATTTAGGAGTCAATAAACTTTATCACAATATCTTAAATCAATTTATTTGCTGAATATTAAAAGTGATGTTTCCAGATACTGTGGATCTTGTCATATTTGTCAGATGGCTAGTTTTAGTTCTTTTGAACCAGCTTTTATTTGGACATATTGTCCATGGATCAATGAAGTTGTTAAAAGAGAAACTTTTAACAGAGGATTCAATGATTAAACTTCTTGATTATGTCTATGATTGTGGAGTAGCAAGAAATAATCTTCAGCCTACACACTCAAGAAGGAAATTAAGACAGGACACAATCACAAAGGAAAGAACTTTTCAGTCTATTGATAAAGTTCTGTCTCTCTTGCCCATCAGGCTAGGTATTATGGTTCCTATACAGTAAAAATGAAAGCGACTTAAATTTTATCATTAACACTCATAAATTATATCATGAATCAGAATCCGGAATGACTGTGTAGATAAATGAGAATTAATAACTTGGTTGTCATGCGAGTGTGTCTACTACACACGAGTGCATATAACACCAATTCAGTCGCATCATTTATTGGTGATGTGTGCTTAGTCGTGATGGAATATGGGCTGGTGTGTGCAGGCAAGGCGAAGGGTGCCACTTACCTGTGAACCTGGGTTCGAATCTCGATAGAGTATGAATTAAAAATTCTTTAACATGTATGATAGTATTATTTGTATTAAATATTAATTCTGCCTACTATTATCAAGCATTCTTCTATAGAATCCAGGGATAGCACTTTTCGTTGTGACTGGTGTATATATATATATATATATATATATATATATATATATATATATATATATATAAATACATATATATATATATATATATATATATATATATATATATATATATATATATATATATATATATATATGTACAGTAAAACCTGTCTTGAAAGACCACTGCTATGTGAGACCACCTGTCTTGAGAGACCACACTCTCAATGAACAAATTTAGTGATTATATAGCATTGTTACCTGCTACGAGAGACCTCCTATCTTGAGAGACCATAATTTGTTGGCAAAAGAGGTGGTCTTTCAAGACAGGTTCTACTGTATATATATATATGTTCAAGGAGTATGTTGTCGTATATAGCCTTGTTAATTATTCAGATAATTTTGTTCTACATGTCTGTTATGTATATTTAATTGTTTGTCTGTTAGCTTCATTATTCTCTATGTGTATGAGCTTATTAACTGAATTATTATTCATGTAAACAAAGAAGGAGTAAATATGTTGATCAGGGTCAGGGTTTTGGAGATTCCCACGTGAATTTAATAGACTATTGTGTCGTAAATAAACAAGGCTCATTAGATCATTCTGGAAGGTTATTTTCCATTAGGTTATGGTTCCTTTTTAGAAAATGCTAATTTGTGACCCGAGTTCAAACAGAGAACTATATATTATCTTGTGACTGTGAGGATTTTATCAGTAGTGCTTTAACATCTAGCATGTTAAGTTGTATTATGTTGTGACCAGTTGGGCTGAATTTTATTTTCTTCAAGCTATTGAATTCAAGTGATTATTTTCTCTGGAAATACAAAAGTGCTCTGACAAAATTATTGGATAGAGACATTCATTGGTATTTTTAATGAATTCAAACCTGGAATAATATTTCTGTGATTCAACAAGAGACTGTTGACACATTAGTACTTCGCAGACCATAACAGACACGTCATCACCTTCAATTTTGGATCTCTTTGGATCTTGAACTGAGTTTTATTCAGGACTTTTTTATTACTAGGACTTGTGTCTTTAATTCTTGGATTATTTTTGGATTTAATTCTCAATACCATGGTTCTTTTTTCTCATTTTTCACTTTGTATCCTGGGGAAATAAATTATTTGTTAAATTTTACAAAGCTTGTTGTCTTCACTCTTTTCTGTTTCTTATTTTAAGAGCATAGACTCATAACAGTGTCCCACACAGTAAAGATTTAAATGATGGTGTGCAACTGGATTGTAGTTCCTTTTGTTGAACCAGTCTTCAAAATTCGGAAATATTAGAGAATCTGGAAAAGAAACTTTCAGAGCATTTGATTCTTTTGGACTTAAATAGGACTTTTTTGGATTATTTTTATTCAATTCATACTATTGTAAATTCCTCTTACATTGTGATTTTATAACTTTGATAATTTAAATTATTTGTTAAGTTATACACAGTTTGTTGCTTATTTCTGTTGCTTAGTTTATAATCATAGTTTATCTCAGTTAGCCATTTACATTGTTCAAACTTAGTACTCATCTCAGCTGTCTAATTACATGTATATCATATTTATTTTCAAAGCTTTATTTAGTTTTTGACTCTCAATTTGCTACTTTAGAATTACATGTACCATGGTCACATATTTTTCTCTGAGATGTCTGGTAATTTCTGCAATCTTTGATGACTGAGGTAAAATCAGTTATCATTGATACAACTGACTGGCTGGACATGGCAGCTTGCTGGTTATAGAAAATGTTAATCAAGGCACTGTAAGCCATTCTGAGACAGGCTCATAGCTGCTAAGATCATTCAATAAATTTCCGAGAGCTAAACTGATTCATTGGCAGCTGGGGTAGAGGCATCATCGCCATGTCCCATATGAAACTGGTCAATGATTCAGAATTAGGTTTGGTTTGGTTTTCTGAGTTTAACACCATTTGTCAACACATATAGGCTAAATATGGTGACCAGTATATTTGGTGGAAAAAGAGCCCACAAAAAATCCTAGGAAGAACCATCAACCCACAGGAAGCTACTGGTAAGCTTTCTCACATATCCATGTTGGTTAAGCTGAGACTCAAACCCACGTTGGCAGAGGTGAGATGATCGGTGAAGGCAAGCACCTTAAACAATTCTGTCACCCAGGACTCCTTCAGAGTTAGCATGAATACTTAAAATATTGTGCACTTACTGCACCCTTTCAACTAACATTTCAAAAGATTAGCTCAGACATCCTCAGCCCATATCACATGCAGTCTACATGTGTGTGACGAAGGGCATTTTGTGCATGCCAGGCATGTTTCATGGTTATCTTCCATGACCTTAAAGTGAGGAAACGTTTGCACTTGAATGACATATCTGCAATGAACTAGAGAAAATAAAGAAAACAAACAAGTGCTTACCACAATACAAAAAGTTAGTGAACAGTCAAATTCACATTTCTGGAGACAACATAAGAAGTGCATTATGAACTTAAATAAACCAAGCAAAATGGTACACCAGTGAAAGTATGTTACAGATCAATATCACATGGACAATAATGAGTGGTACAATAATGCATAAATAAAAATAAATCCACTGTGAAACAATAAAATGTTTATTAAATCCAATATAGCAGCCTTTGAAATTACTTTCACACCAAAAATAAACTGTGGATGGTGAAAATTGGAGATAAATTTTCCTAAATTCCTTGTAGGCACTGTGAATCTTGTAAGCAAAAGTCTGAACTGACATCTGGGATATTGGTGGCCACCTACTGGGAATAAGGGTAGATAATATGCAAGAATTACTTCCCTTTGATTATATCATATACAGATGAAAATACTTTTTATTTGTCATTCTGGGCTGGTTTATGGAGGTAGCACAAAGTAATTCCTAATATTAATGTGACTGAGTAATGTTTTGACAGTGAAATTGTTATAGCCTTTGCAAAACTGCTATTTGCCCAACTGACTTGTACTTTTTGTGAAAAATTCAGATTGCCTATGTTGCTGATCATAATCTATCTTTACCTGTAATACTGAAAGTTTATCAGTGAAGGATTAATGGACAAGCCAAATGTATGATAAGATTCACATAATTCACACCTAGAGGGCCATTTTAAATACATTTCAAAATGATACATTGATGTAATTCTACATAATGCTGAGATGTTTACTAAATGACATGAAAATCTGAATAATCAGCAAAAATATTACAGTATTTCAAGAATAATTTCATCATGGAGCAAACTGTCAGTAATGAATAAAAGTAGGAATCATCACTATTCATGTTGAGCTGATACAAGCACATAACAACATTTATTCTCATACTTCAGCTATTCATTACCACATCTTCTGCAAGGTAGAAATTCACCTTCAGGTAACCATCTGCAACAGGGTTGCCACATTAGGTTCCCATCTGAGGCCGGGGGGGGGGTATTGGAAGTGGTCTAGGTTGGATAAGCAAACCTTCAGTTATAATGACATTTTAAAATACTTTATGAGTAACTGTAAATATGCAGTCAATCACAGAAAGACAAAACATTTAAGTAGTGGATTTCACATAAGTTTTGGGTTCCTGGTTTTGGGGTAGAAGAGAGTTTGGTGGGTGAGAGTATAGTAGAAGGTGGTTTAGAACATGTCAAAAATTTCATGAGGATTTGCTATGGTGATCCACAGAGTATACCAGTTTATTTAGTAGCAAGGTTCCAATAGGTTGGTGGCAATAATGCAACTATGTACAAAGCAAGAATTATGAGGTTGTTTCCCTTATTAATCATTCCCACGCTGATGGATTATATTAAGTTGCTTCCCTTTTTACTTGTACTGTACCTTGGCTGATGGATCATATTAGGAAAACATTTAACTTAAAACATGAATGGGCTACCATGAAGTTTCAGAAGACATGAATGGGCTACTATGAAGTTTCAGAAGACTTGAATGGGATACCATGATGTTTTAGAAGACATGAATGGGCTATCATGAAGTTTGAGATGACATCAATGGGCCACCATGAAGATTCAGAAGACATGAATGGGCTACCATGAAGTTTCAGAAGAGGTGAGGATACCATGCAGTTTGAGATGACATGAATGGGATACCATGAAGTTTTAGAAGATATGAATGGGATACCATGAAGTTTTAGAAGACATGAATGGGCTACCATGAAGTTTGAGATGACATCAATGGGCCACCATGATGGGCTACCATGAAGTTTCAGAAGAGACGAGGAAACCATGCAGTTTGAGATGACATGAATGGGATACCATGAAGTTTCAGAAGATATGAATGGGATACCATGCAGTTTGAGCTGACATGAATGGGCTACCATGAAGTTTCAGAAGAGGCTTGATAGGCAACAGTCTAGTGAATTAGTGAATTCTGTACTTATTATAATAATGGGCAAAATAAGCCATCAAAAGAGGCTTGTCTATCTTCATAAAGAGTAAAAACACCATGTCTTTTGGTTTTAAAAATCAACAAAAGAGCATGTCCTTGGGTTATAAAAAATCAACAGAAAAGCCTGTCCTTGGTTTTTATAAAGTCAGCAAAAAGCCCTGTCTTTGGGTTTTATAAAATCAACAAAAAAGCCTGTCATTGGGTTTTATAAAGTCAGCAAAAAGGCTCTTCTCGGGTGTTAGAAAATCAGTAAAAAAGCATGCCCTTGGGTTTTAGAAAATCAGCAAAAAGAGAACTAAAGTAGTTCAGAAAAGTGCTGATCCAGCATATAAATGATAAGGCAACCTTACAGAAAAACAAAAATATTTTATTCGTAATAACTTATGACAAAAGATATTGTAAAATGAAACTGATTGTTACAAAATCGTAAAATTACCATTGCAAATGGAGTATATTCTGTCTGCAAAACGATGTCATTATTCACAATATCAATTATACAAAATTACATTGGTGTTTCTTGCTATTCACCAATCTCAACATTTCATAATCACCCACTGTGGAATGACACTGCCATAGAACAGATTACTCTTCCTTATTACCCCCCCAACCCCCCCCAACCCCGATATAGTTGATTATTTGCTTGGACACAAAATTACTAACAAGAAGGCTGGGATCAAACCCACAATTAAAGCATGGTTTAACAAACTGCTAATGCTAACACCACCAATACTGCCAGAAAAGTGACTGCTTTTTCTTGCATCCTACAACAGTAATGTGTGCACAACAAAAATTGGTAAGAGACTACAGTATTACATACAATCTGACTATTCTCCTAATTATTTTATATTTCTTCATGTCTTGAATAAACATTTGATAGACAAAATTAAACATTTATAACAATATTAAAATTATATACAGCAAAAGAAATAAAAACAATACATAAACGAATAAAGTCTTTTGCTTACTCCTAGCAAATTTAGTGTTGTATTTACTAATGCTGTTTCAAGTTTTTAAGAGATCATAAAATAATCAGCATTTGTTAAATTTAACATTTTGTTTTACTGAAATCTGACAATGTAATGAATCATGATACTGGCCAAAACAAAGAGGTCAATATTTATATTTCACAGCTCAGTAAAACAGTGTATTGTGCAAAAGATATAATGTATTGAGTTAAACAAAAAACCCTAATAATCTGAATATCTTCTCATCATTCATACAGCTCCAGAATGCTTTTTCTCAACAGTGTTTCAAGGAGGGTAATGGATTTTCATAAATTTTTCAAGGACTTCCATAAATTTTCAAATGATTATTATTTCTTACTGTAAGTGAACTTTCTCCATTAATGACTTTCCTTATCACTACATATACTGGTATAACAGCAGACAAAAGATTCCCATAACTAATTAGTACACTACTAAATAAAATAATGCTACTCAGGGGTCAAGCTAGACTTGAATTTTAGGGAGAAGTGACTTCTCCTTTTGGACTGAACAGGGAGAAGCGAGAGCTCAACGGGGAGAAGTGGATGCAAAGCAAGAAACGCAATATATATATATATATATATATATATATATATATATATATATATATAATGTCTGTTCTCTTATTTAAATTATGCCCTCTATTTCCCAGTATTCATATTTCCATTTAACATTGGATTTAAGCAATACTTTATTTTCTAGTCGAAAATTTTCTTAGTTATTTTGGCCATATGACTCTAAAAGAGAATAACAGAAACTGCATTTTAACAAAATTTAATTGAGTAACTAGATTGCATTATTGTAATTGCAAGTTGGTAAAAATGCTTAATCAACTATGCTTAATCAATTTTTTTAAATACACAAAAATGGCACTTTCTAAGATTTCTAAACGCATTTGACACAACCCCTGTACCATGTACATGAGGGTATATACACGTGTCCTCATTTCTTTGTTGCGGATAGAACATTACCGTAACTATTCATACATAACACACTAAAATGCACAAAATTACAGACATGGCTCATTTATAGTCGGTATATGAACTAAACCCTTCTTTCCAACCGAATCAACACAGACGCTGAGTGCATCTATTTTTAGAAGGAGGGGTTTTTGTAATGTAATCCATCACTTTATATGGCTTCACTACAACAGTCCATGATAGGATTGCAAATTTATGGTTTATTTATTTGTCTACGTACTTGTATTAATTTTAGGCATTGATTAAATATTATCTGCTTCGCAGCTCTTTCCTGTATTTTCACCAATGTGAGTCAAGTCAGAAAACAACTTTGACCTTTCAACACTTCGCGCGACTTCCACAACATAGCATTGTTTCATACGTTTCTGACCTATGTAATTGCATTTTAAAGTTAAATCTTAGGCTAAATAACATAATACCTAGGCTTTGCTTTCTATGAATTGTATATTTAGGAAAACAGTCAATCTAATAAACTGGTACTTCCCAGACATAGCGATGTCCACCATTTTTTCCCCGTTACTGGTACACTTACAGTTTCAAATTAATTTTATAATGAAATAGTATACAAGAGGCAATTAAAATATACAGATCACCGATTTTATTCTTAAAACACAAATTGCTATATACATACTATTGTTACAGTTTTGAAACAGAAGTTTGTATGTTTTTATCATCAAAGGATAACATGCGTAAATCGGGTAGTGATAGGGACCTATAAAAACTCGGTTAATGGTCAATCAAAACACATGCCTGTGAATGTGCAAGAGTTTGTTTGTCAGCCTAATTGATATCAAAACTAGGCCTAGCTACTGATGGCTTGAAGAATACCTTTCACTACAACACAACACTAGAATAAACCTGCTTTGGGCGAGGGGGCATCTCAAAAGATATCTCAAAAATATACCTCTAAAAAAAATCACACAGCGAAGTCGTTTTCGCTTTCCTAACAGAAGAAGGTGAAGTTTACATTTTTTAGGCGACTTAGTCGCCCACTTCGCCTAGTAGCGTGACCCATGGCTACTCCGTCTGGTAGTTTCCGGTGTCATGTTTCATTTGATGCACTTAAATTTTATCCTATTGTTTTTAAAATATGTAAATAACCAAAACAATCTGAATTTCAAAAGTGATGTCATTTATTCAGTTTTAATATTTTGCATTTCCTAACATTAATTCAGAGAGTCTTGGAAAAAGTAAACTGAGTACATGTACATATATCTTTCATAAAAAAAACAAATTTATGTGCCAAGCAAATGTACAGCAGTGTACCAAATTATCTAACTGTTCATTCTTTTTATTTAGTTGAATTTTTCATTTATACAAATTTGTGTTCCTTTCAAACTAAGAATAAAATGCATAAACTTATGACTACTTTCTATTTCATATTTTAACGCTAGGCAGGTAAAATATATCAGTGAGCCTGGATAGAGTTACAGAACCTGTGAAGATTGTTCTTTCTTTTAATTCACAACATCAATTTACACATGAGATTACTGTATGACCAGAAAATGTACCACCTAGTGCATGCTGTAAAATGTGAATATTTCAATTTTTCTTATACAGAACAAGGTTCAGTAGAATGTGTCAGTTCTTATCTCAGAACAAACTTTGTTACATCATTATAAATTACAATGTTCTGAACATTCCATCATAATAAATTACAATGTTCTGAATGTTACATCATAATAAATTACAATGTTCTGAATGTTACATCATAATAAATTACAATGTTCTGAATGTTACATCATAATAAATTACAATGTTCTGAAGATTCCATCATAACAAATTACAATGTTCTGAACATTCCATCATAATAAATTACAATGTTCTGAATGTTACATCATAATTACAGTGTTCTGAATGTTCCATCACAATAAATTACAATTACAATGTTCTGAATGTTACATCATAATAAATTACAATGTTTTGAATGTTCCGTCCTAAAAAATTACAATGTTCTGAATGTTCCATGATAATAAATTACAATGTTCTGAATGTTTCATCCTAATAAATTACAATGTTTTGAATGTTCCATCCTAAAAAATTACAATGTTCTGAATGTTCCATGATAATAAATTACAATGTTCTGAATGTTCCACAATAATAAATTACCATGATAATAAATTACAATGTTCTGAATGTTCCATGATAATAAATTACAATGTTCTGAATGTACCATCCTAATCAAATCTGAATCAAATCAGTCATCATTTTACCCTAAAAATAAGTTTGAAAATGAACCACTGCCAGCAGAACTGGAAATCTGTTATACTATCAATTAGAGTCAGGAATGCTGAAATGACACATTTAAGTACCTCAATAATCGTATGGTAGGGGAAATAACACACATAAGTACCTCAATAATTGTATGGTGGTGGGGTTTGGATGAAGTCACTGAAGGCATCCATTGCTGCAATGACTTACTGTGAAAACTTTCATTTTCAAAATAAAAAACCATCTCTGTCAAGAAATGACTACAAGAAAATGTCATTGTTCAGTGTAAGTTTCATGATTTCCGTCTTTCTTTATCCGGATCAGTGATGAGATACTGTAAGCAATGGTACAGTCACAGTCTATGATATAGCTCTCATCCCTTCCCCCTCCCCACTTCTAAACTTTAATCTGTTTGCGTAATATGTGATTTAGCACCCATCCCTTCCCCCTCCCCACTTCTAAACTTTTAATCTGTTTTCATAATATATGATTTAGCACCCATCCCTTCCCCCTCCCCCCTTCTACACTTTAATCTGTTTGAGTAATATATGATTTAGTACCCATCCCTTCCCCCTCCCCACTTCTACACTTTAATCTGTTTGAGTAATATGTTATTTAGCACCCATCCCTTTCCCCTCCTCACTTCTATCTGTCTGAGTAAGGCAAACTGCTTAAATATTCCTAAAAGCCTCTAAGAATTATTTCCATGCATATTACTATAGTCTACATACAAATAATACATTTTTCAAATGCAGTCAGACCATCATGAAAACATTCAAATCAAGTATATTATTAAAGTATACTACTACCTACAATATCACAGGATTAAAATCAACCAAAAATACTGTTAGTGAAATATGTATGAATCACCCTCTTTGAAAAAAATATCACACACACACAACATTATTTAATCTTTTCAAAATAAATGACTTTTAGATAGCTTCATTTTCAACAAGATTTTCTGCCAAAGCAAGTGTGCAAGGCTGGTGGATACGGAATAAACAGTAACTCTGTAGTTGATACTTTGGTTGCAATGAAAAAGGTCTCCTCTACATCCCTTGAATTCAAAAGTTTACTTGTTATGTCAAACTTTTTGATCAAGTATTCACAAAGTCATTCTCAGCTAAATCATTTTACATTATTATTCATGAATAAACCATACCCAAAAACAACTCCATGGGACAAAGAAGCATCACTCCCCCCCCCACTCCACAGAGCTGCTGTTCAAAAAGTGGCAAAAATAATTTGCAAATTTATATTGCCATACAACTGTTTTCTTTATCATGTATGTGGAATATTTTATTTGTAATTAGATTGTCTTCCCTACATTCCTTGCATTACAAAATTAAATGCAACCTGTTCTATCCAACTTTACAAACACTGAAACAAATTATTTCCGTTATTGATATAGAAGATCATAATGAAATGATGGAATGTACAACAAATTGCCATTTAATGAATAATATTTAAATTTATAATTAATTACATTTTCAACAGTAACTAAAACTATTGGTAATGGGTGCATCACAAAAGGCCTCTCTCACTGCAATTTTCTACATAAAGGGCCTCTCTCAGTAGTTTTCAGAATATGCTGAACGGTTCTCGAGCTAGGCTGATTGCAATTAACATGTGAAGATATAATGATAACTGTCAAGACCATAACTTTAACCAGAATGGAGCTGACGAAAAAAATCCCAAAGAGGCATTCTACAGGTATACGAGACAATGTTCACCACAAAAGTGTCACCAGAATATGTTGAACAGTTCCTGAGATATGCAAATTACAAGGATCTGCTTCATTGAGAATTAAAATGGAAGGAAAATGGGCAATAACTCCATCAAAACTGAACCTGAGAAAAAGCAACCTTTAAAAGAAACATCGACATGCAATATGCAACTAACCTACCGAATGACATCCAATTATGAGTATGGGTCGTAGAGCTGTAGTGGTTACAAGAAATGTGAATGGCTGGAGATGTATGAAGAGGTGATTACTATATTGTTTCAGCATGTCAGTGATGGGTTCTAATAACAAACATAAAGATTTCTAACCTTTTTAAATAAATACAAAGCATTGGGGCAGATGGTCACATACTGCTATGTAATGAAGCTAACCTAATTGTGATGATTATCTTAGAAGATCAATAAGCAACAAAGACTGCAGTGTACAACAGAAGATTAAATGGGTAAAATAATTTCGACAAAAGTTCATAGTTGTAAATTCTACATCTATCAAATAGTACTCATTCTGCTGCCATGCCATGTCAAATGTTGACAGATCTACATCTAATCTTTCTGCACTTGCTCATTTGTTCTTAAAGCTGTACGTCATCTGGACTGGATTGTCTGTTACTAAATGAAAATGATGAGCACTGAGCCTGCATTCTACTTTGTATTACAGTTCTGCAGTAACCAGTCTAGAATAGTCTGTAACCCCTGACCTAAGTATGCACTGATCTCAATTACTGTAACCTTTTGCTTGGAATGGGAAATAATCTCATCGAGTCTGAACAGAGATTCAACCTCACTCCTAGTCATAATTGTTGGCAAGTCTCTGAAATAAAAAAGAATTTAGGAATTGTTGAAAGGCAACATTATCACTGAATATATTCTAGACAAGACCAGTGAATATTTTCATCAAAAATGAAATTACAGCTCATACAACTTTTGTTAATTCAACATGATTTACCAAATTCATCCATCCCTCTACCCACCTTTACCAATTAAAACCTGGCAAGTTTGTGATTCTGCCCATCTGTTCATGTTTTCACCCTTGTATGCATGCTTTAGACTGCATAATATGCAGTGATTACAATCTGATTTAGCAACTGATGAAAATAAGGACTTCGAGAATAGAAAAACATAGTGCCAAAATCTAGCCTAGTATGTGTGCAAAAATGTCAATGAAAAGGTTCAACCATCTTTTTTAAACCTTGTCACATTGACTTGCTTTGGGCACTTAGCTGCTATGCCTGTATTTAAACCTTGTCACATTGACTTGCTTTGGGCACTTAGCTGCTATGCCTGCATTTAAACCTTGTCACATTGACTTGCTTTGGGCACTTAGCTGCTATGCCTACATTTAGACCTTGTCACATTGACTTGCTTTGGGCATTTAGCTGCTATGCCTACATTTAGACCTTGTCACACTGACTTGCTTTGGGCACTTAGCTGCTATGCCTGCATTTAAACCTTGTCACATTGACTTGCTTTGGTCACTTAGCTGCTATGCCTACATTTAAACCTTGTCACACTGGCTTGCTTTGGGCACTTAGCTGCTATGCCTACATTTAAACCCTGTCACATTGACTTGCTTTCAGCACTTAGCTGCGATGTCTATATTTAAACCTTGTCACATTGACTTGCTTTGAGCACTTAGCTGCTATGCCTATATTTTAAACCTTGGTAAGGGGTGGTACTTGCAGTATAATAAACACTAAATGGTCTCATGTGTATATATATATATATATATATATATATATATATATATATATATATATATATAAACTTTGCTAAAACATATTTTTCCATAACCATGCCATGGTATGTCACAGTGACTTAAGTTTTGTACAGCTTATAAAATCCCTTACAACGCATCCATAGTTAACTTTTAATTAAGAAACTCTAATTATGTCAACGATAATGGCCACACACTTTCATTTTCAAAACCTGTTGGGGAGGGGTTAATGATTCTTGTTTACATGCCTGGATACTTGCACTGGTCTGAGGGAAAACAACTCAGGGGTGGGTGGGGGAGCCTCAGGAAGGCCTTAGAATGTTCAACTGGCTAAAAGCAAAGTCCAAGAGCAGATCATGATGAAATCTGGACTAGTAGAGTGTTTTCTGTTTAATTGTCTTTAAATTCTGTTAATTATGAAAAAAGATGATGGTAATTTTCTCTACTCTCTTGAGCTATATTAAAGGCTGATCAGCTGTATTGAGTTTCAAAGTATTCATATCAGATGCTTTCCATCAAATCATTCTGTTTAGTTGAAGTCATTTAATGGCTTTTTTTGTAGCTAGTAAGAGTCATATTGGACAAAAGAACTGCATGATTTATACCGATTTAAAGGACTTTATGCAGTCATATTTGAAAACATGTTGGCATCAAAAAATAGACAGCCAGAGCTGATACAGTTATACTAAGCAACATATGTGAAAATCAATCTTTAAAGTGAAAATATTTCCAGTTAAATAAATTACTAGTACATGTATATAATGAAAATCTTACACGTCAAATTGAATGAGAAATGCTACAGTTATGACTGGTTTCATGTGTACATGCCATGTAGTGGTCACAATGCCTTCCATAAACTTACACCAATTGAATGAGAAATGCTAAAGTTATGACTGGTTTCATGTGTACATGCCATGTAGTGGTCACGATGCCTTCCATCAAACTTGCACCAACTGAACAAGAAATGCTACAGTTATGACTGATTTTATGTGTACATGCCATGTAGTGGGCACGATGCCTTCCATCAAACTTACACCAATTAAACAAGAAATGCTACAGTTATGACTGGTTTCATACATACATGCCATGTAGTGGTCACGATGCCTTCCATCACACTTACACCAACTGAACGAAAAATGCTACAGTTATGACTGGTTTCATATGTACATGCCACATAGTGGTCACGATGCCTTCCATCAAACTTACACCAACTGAATGAGAAATGCTACAGTTATGACTGGTTTCATACATACATGCCATGTAGTGGTCACGATGCCTTCCATCAAACTTACACCAACTGAATGAGAAATGCTACAGTTATGACTGGTTTCATATGTACATGCCACATAGTGGTCACGATGCCTGGTTTCATATGTACATGCCACATAGTGGTCACGATGCCTTCCATCAAACTTACACCAACTGAATGAGAAATGCTACAGTTATGACTGTTTTCATACATACATGCCATGAAGTGGTCATGATGCCTTCCATCAAACTTACACAAATTCTCTTAATCAGAGAAGGAACTGAAAGGTTTTTTAAGTTTTAGAAACAGCAGCCATATTTGATGGTGGATTTAGCATCATTTGTACCAACTTAAAAGGCCTTTTATGCCAGAATGCTGCATACTGAATTTGATAAAATTATGTTGAGTGTTTTTAGCAAATGTTTTAAGGGTTTCTGACATTCACTTTTAGTAATAACAGCCACAACTGATGGCAGATTGTCATCATATGTACACTTTTCTAAGACCCATGTGCCTGGTTGGTTCCTATCAAATTTAGTCGCTCTCTATTGACAGGAAAGATTTCCGAGGTTTTTCTATTTCTAGGAATATTTCCTATATCTGATGGCTGATTGGCATAATTTATTATGGTTGAAAGGCTTCCATGCTCAAACAGTTTCTGTCATATTTTGGTCAGATTAAGTCATTGTTTTAGACGAGTTATCTGAAGCTGTTCTATTTTCAGTGATAGTGGTTATATTTCATAACTGATTGCCATAATGTTTAATTTTGAAAGCCCTCCATGTCACAATGCTACCTGGTTGATATTCATTTCTAGCCTGATGGTTTCTGTAAAATCAAAAATAGCAAATGCTGATGGATGATGAAAGACAAATCTATAATGCATCACAGACACAGGACTGGTCTGTTATAAGTTCCTGGTAATAGGGAAAACAGTTTTTAATAAGTACACAGCTTTCTAATGAATCCCCTGCTACTGCATTGTTTTGAATTACAGATGACTTTTTGAATAAATATTGTGTAAATTGCACAAAATGGCTCACCTGGCACAACAGGCAAGTATAGCACCAATTCACCTTGTTAAACTATTTAGGCTCCATAATTGACAAATGTGTTATAAGACAGTACAGTACTGAGATTCCATAAATGCCAACTGTGTTATAATACAGTATTTAGGCTCCATAATTGACAAATGTGTTATAAGACAGTACAGTACTGAGATTCCATAAATGCCAACTGTGTTATAATACAGTATTTAGGCTCCATAATTGACAAATGTGTTATAAGACAGTACAGTACTGAGATTCCATAAATGCCAACTGTGTTATAATACAGTATTTAGGCTCCATAATTGACAAATGTGTTATAAGACAGTACAGTACTGAGATTCCATAAATGTCAACTGTGTTATAATACAGTATTTAGGCTCCAAAACTCTGACAACTGTATTATATACTGAACCATGGTATAGTGAGAATGATTGAAAATTAAATGAATGTGTGTTGGGGGGAGGGCAGGGGAGAGGTAAGGGTAATAAACAGAATGCAAGGCAAACATATAGTAATACTTTTGGTTTATGCAAATTCAGATTAAATATATCTTTTCACCTTAGGGATTTGTGTATTCAATTTTGTCTTGTAATAAAGTTTTAAGAAGGAAAAAGCTCTAAAACCAAGCTTGATGTTGTTTTCTTTCAACATACATTGTCATGGATTTGACTGAATTCAGGAACAATAGTTTTCATGTAAAGTTTTCTGATAATGGATATTGAAAATTCTATATAAAAAAAAGGTTCATTTATTATAATATTAGTGATGGGATTCATTCCATGCTATATCCATAATCATGTTTTAATGAAGGCTTGAAAGTCAGGAAAATTCAGGAAAATTTCAAACAATTTGGTTTGAAAGCCACTCATGTCAGGAAAAATCTGAGCAATTTGGCTTCAAACCGACTCATGTCAGGAAAACTTCAAGAAATTTGGTTCAACACTGGTGGTATCTGAAATGTATTTGCGCTATGAGTAACTTCAGTTGAACTTGATACTGTATTGGCATCTTGATATGAATGTGAAAGGTATTTACACCAAGACTTGACCAGTCAAATTTTGTACAATATAATCAAGCAGTTTTGGAGAGAAAGACATTCCATCAATGAATGCATGCATGTATGTATGCATGTATGTATGCATGTATCTATATATATAGATATAGATATATATATATATATATATATATATATATATATATATATATATATATATATATATATATATATATGTAACAACTGCCATACACAATGGGAAATGCATTCAACAACAGGTTTTCCACCTAGCAATGGAAGTGATACAGTTGCTTTGGGTACCATCCTAATGACAATTCTGGAACAGCATGACCTAAGGAACATTCCTATTATATTTAGTTAAAATTGGTTTAATTGGAAGAAGAAAAAACAGGTCTTTCACTTGGTTGCCATAGAAACCACACCACTGCAAGAGGTTCCAACCTGGATAAATTCTGGTAAAGCATATCCTAAAAAATATTTCTACCATGTTCAAAGTGGCTCCGCTATTAAAGTGAGGATATCAAACAAAGTTATTTCAATAGGTTGCTATGGAAACTGCATTACTCCAAGCATAACCATCCCAATCATAATTCTGGCAGAATGTCTCCTATGAAAAATTAGTTTGATCAAAATTAGTTCAGTTGTTCTGGAGAAGTTGAAAATAGGTTTTAAGCAACCCTGTTGTTAGGGAACCAATTTAGAAACAAATTTGGCAGGACGTGTCAAACAAATGGTTCCTATAAAGTTTAATCAAACTCAGCTATTCAAAATCGATGCCGAGATCGCGATTTGAAAATGAGCTTTTTATGTGGTTGCTATTGTTATGTATATTTAATCTGTATTGTCTGTTGGCTTTTCTTAATGACTATATGTGAAGCATATCTGTATTTTATATCTGACCTTTTCCAAAATCAAGTTTATGGTGTACCTGACCAGTGGCATTTATTTTGTAAACAACAGAATACATAGCTAAAATTTTCTTTATGATTATGGATTAAATATTCAGATCATTATTAACAGTAAACATGTTTACTTGAATTTGAGTTAAATATACAGTCTTGATTTTGACCTCAGAAACTTCTGTAATGGAATATTTCCTATTAGTTGACAGAGTATTTTCAGAAAATGGTAACTACAGCCTAGTTCAAGTTGAAGGGTATATAGTCTTCTTTACCTAAGAATAATTATTCATTCTTGCCTTAACATCTGAAGCAGAATCATTACTATTGTTGTGTTCAGTTTTTAATTTGGGTGGATTAATTTGTTCAAATTATTATTCACTCAAATTACAATGTGCTGAATAATATTCTAAAACATTAATTTGGAATTATAGTAAATTTAGACAAGAACATTCTGGGTTATTTTGATACATCAAAAGACTTAGCACATTACTACATTCCAAACCATTGGCACATTAGCATGTTAGAGACTACCGGCACATCAATGCATTCAATATTGGAATTTATTTGGAATACCACTGGAATTCAATTGGAACTTCATACATTTGGACTTGTGATAGAACTTTTAGGACACATTTGGATTTAATTCAGAATACTGTAAGCTCTTTTCAAATTTTTACTTTGTATTCTAGGAATATAACTTATTTGTTGATTTTTACAAAACTTGTTGGTTTGTGCTCTTTTCTGTTACTTAGATTAAGACCATTGGGTCATAATACTATGAAAGCTACACTATTGCTAGAAGTGCATCATGCACACAAAGAAACATTCCAAACAGATTTGATCAAAAATGGCTCATCCATTATGGAGAAGTTCACAACAGGATTTCCATATGGTTATTACTGTATGTGTGTCTGGGGAGCCATTCCAAGCCAACTGCAGTTGAGCAAGTCCTAAAAAACATTCTTACCAAATTTAAATAAAGTTGACTCATGTTCTTGTCAAGTTGAAAATAAGTTTTCCACCTGGTTGCTATACCATTACTTGGGAAGTCACCCTAGACAGAATTTTTAGAGAGAACATCCTAATAAATGTTCTTACCAAGTCTGATCAAAACTGACTCAGACTTTTTGGAGAAGTTGAAATTGAGTTTTCCATATGGTTGCAACTTAAGTCTCAACATTGGCTAGGGGAGCCACCCTGAACATAATTTTGATAAAGTGTGTTCAAAGAAACATTTTGAACTAATTTGATCAAAGCTGGTTCTTAGCTGTTCCAAAGAAAAAGTGGAACATAAATTTTCCACATGGATGCATAGGAGCCACTCAGTTGCTAGAAGACAACCTAGACATAACTTTGGTTGAGCATGTCCTAAGAAAATGCCTTCCAAGTTTGATAAAAATTAAGTCAGACATTCAAAAGAAACTCAAAGAAGGTTTTCCAGATGATTTTACTGATGTTCAATATATGTGGTTTTCACTTCTTCTGTGGACTGAGGATTACATTCTCCTGTATTAATAGACAGTCAAACTGGCATTTGTTTATTTACAAATGTGCTATATCAGATCAAAGGGAATATTACCTACTACACACATATAAAATTTATGGATTTGAACAACATTGTGTAGATGCACAGTTCAACTGACAGGCTCAGTGAGTTGCTTACAATTTACCTATACACATATAGTAACATTATTATATTATAGTATATGTCTATAGGTAAATTGTAAGCAACTATACGAGCCTCAATGTGACAGTCTTGACACACTGACTTTGGTCCAGTGACAATTTCCGGTGTACTATGGCCTCTTTGGCACTATCAAATATGCCCACAGACAGCAGCAGCAATAACAAGGTTGAGACCAATATGGAAAGATACCAACATTACTATTGGTTCCAAAATAAGGCTGATATGCTCAATTGTCATATCCATCTTTCTGTATGCTTGTGAAACATGCATGCTCACATCAGATCTACAATGGATTCAAACCTTCAAAATGAGATGCTACCGCAAGATCTTGGACATCTCACACATTGACCATGTAACCAACGAAGAAGTCCACAACAGGATCCAACGAGCCATTGGATCCTATGAAGACCTCTTGACCACTGTAAAAAAGTGCAAACTGCAGTGGCACAGTCATGTCTCAAGATCATCTGGACTGGCAAAAACAATCTCGCACGGCACAGTGCGAGGGTGCAGAAGAGGCAGACAGAAAAAGAGGTGGGAAGACAACATTAAAGAGTGGACAGACATGGGATTTGGAGACTCCCAAAGAGTAGTAGAGAACAAAGATGGAGAGAATTGGTTGTAAAGTCAACTGTGGTGCCCCAACGACCTCTTGGGTTAAGGGATTGATGACAATGATGAAATACAACTCTCACAACATACAGATCTAGTGCACTGGCTTTGTACCAATGACAATTTATGTTATACTAGGCACTACTGTCACAATAACACACAAATGACAGACCTGGCAAACTGACTTTGTGCCACTGAACATTTTTAATGTATGGTAGCCTCTTTGGTACTAATTTAACAAGATTTCACAACCTCTGAATACAGTCACAGCTAATTAGAGCAATGCTGATTGTAACAGCAAGTGCTGGTGATGCACAACTTGAATGAAGTGGTTATCTTTAACTTTATGAAAACTGGAAATAATACTTGTTAAAAATGTGGAAACTTGGTACATGGTGTGACCACATATAAAGAACTATATTATAATGAAGGGCATTACAGCTGTATAGCTATGAAATGTGATGCTGACCTAATGGTACTATATGATTACACTGTGCACTGAAGTGTACTACTGCTATATCGCTATGATATGTTATGCTGACCCAATGGAACTATTTGATTAGACAGTGCAGAGAAGTGTACTATTGCTGTATATTTATGAAATGTGATACTGACCTAAGGAAATTATCTGATTACACCGAGTTATGAACGATAATTGTCTAAAATCAATTAAGAAATGCTGTATATTATTAGATGTGCTGACTAAATCCCCCTAATTACCTATACATAACCTATTTAAAACCAGTTGATGTTTAGTCATTCTGTGATAACACAAACAAACCTTCACAAAAGAAATCACTATAGCCACCACAATTATCAACATATTGTTTATTCACACTTCTATGTATGGCACACTTGACTGTGACTTGTATACTTAGATGAGGTTGAGAGCTGATGAACACAAGGATTAAACCAACATGTGCATACAATGTCCATGAGCTAATGGGTGTCTGTTATTGCTGATTTATTTTCAACTACAGACTCAATCATATAAAAAACACTCACTACCTGTGAATTGACACAGATTAGATACTGAACGACAACTGTCCATGTCCCATGCTGCAGTTTTAATTTCTCCAAAGTGAAATATCTGCATACATATAAATTAATGAAAACATTCCCCAAAACCCTTATTTTATGTTTTCTAAAATCTAATCACAGCTAGATTTGTGCTTGTAAACCATGTAGAGTATGCCCCACTGAAACCAAAAGCAATCCCAACAGGTTGATAAATTCCCACCTCCCAAGTGATAAAAAAAAGAAACATCATTTAAATGGCACAAAAATTTGGTCAGGTCATCTACATATGCATATAAAATTCATATACTTCCATTAAAAGGTTTCAGAGTACTCTTGTTGACAAGGTTTTCAATGAAATTAGCCCAAATCCAAAGAGTGCAAGAAACTAATAAAGAGAATGCAAATACTGCTTCAATGGCCTAAAATTCTAATCTTGTATCTACACACGAATAGAAACACTGTCATGTATATTTAATTTATATTGCATGCTTGACCTTTGTCTGTGATTGAGGGTAGAGCTTTTGCCTACCTGACTAATGTCATGTTTTGTCTACCTGATTTTTGTCATTATTATATGTAGTAAACAAGATGTTTTCGAAAATTTAAGTTCAAGGCCTAAACTTGTTCACATTTTGAAGATATTTTCCATCAGAAATCATTAATTTCTAGAACATTCTGTAGCAGCGTAAGTCAGGTGACAGTATGTACAAAAGGGGATTTGGTAAACAATTATTCATTCCCATTTTATGACGAGTCTGTGGAATCACTTATAGTTGTGTTCCGATATAATTTGAGAGGAATTATTTATTCAAATTATTCATTGGAGTTACAGTGTTCATGGACTTTGTGGACTAAAATAACTACTTAGGAATTATTTAGGACTCATTCAAAGACATTCTGGATTATATCATTGTGAAACATCAAGACATTCAAGTCTATTGGAATTCCTTTGCAACATTCTATAATTTTTGACTTGTGATAGGACACTTAGGATTATTTCCGATTTAATTCACAATATCACAAGTCCCTCTTATATTTTCACTTTGTAACTTTGAGAAATAAATTGGTTGTTAATTTTACTAAAATAGTTCATTTCACTTCCTTTCTGTTACATAGTTTAAGACCACTGAGCCATAACAACATGACTACCAATTTTCATTTTATGTCAAATGGTTCTACATGATCTTGCCGATGACCTAGCCTAGGACAGATAGACATGTTCTTACATACAAATGGCATACAAAGATTTTGTTTCATTATAACCAGGTTTGTGAGTTATTAGTATGTGGATTACTCATTCCTACATAGCTTACTCACTAATTCTGAACAGTTATGGTTTTACATAACCAGACAGCTCTGGTGTTTAATGTATGCATTAATTTCACACACATATACTCACATCTTGTTAAAGATAAGAAGGACTGGAACATCTGCTAATGACTGGTTACTGAGGACTGTCAGCAGCTGTATACATGAACCTGATACTTGCAGTGCATTTGACAAATCCACCATATACTGAAATATAATTACATATCTAATACACCTGCTTGAATGCTGAAATTAATACAAGTACAAATCTAATACATCTGCTTGAATACTGAAATTAATACAAGTACAAATCTAACACAGCTGCTCGAATGCTGAAATTAATACAAGTACAAATCTAACACAGCTGCTCAAATGCTGAAATTAATACAAGTACAAATCTAACACACCTGCTTGAATGTGAAATTAATACAAGTACAAATCTAACACACCTGCTTGAATGCTGAAATTAATACAAGTACAAATCTAACACACCTACTTGAATGCTGAAATTTATATAAGTATTCGACCATTGGTAACTGAATTTTATCCTAAAACTCATTATTTCTCATATGGACTGCTCCAGTGGCCTACGTGGTTAGAGCATCCACCTCAGATATGGGAGGTCACAGGTTTGAACCCCAGTCACATACCAATGACTTACAAAAATGGTACTAACAGCTATGCTTGGCATTATGAGGTTAGTTTTAGGACTGGTTGGCCTGGTGTCAGCATAATGTGACCGGGTGGGACAAGATGCTACATGTCTGTGGCTTGATGCCCCAGTGCTAGAGATTCGCTATAAACTGCCACACTGCAGACACTGTAGCGATGTGACTGAAAAATTGTTAAAGCTATGTGAAAAATTCAAATCACACACACATGCACATTAATTCTCGTATCAAACAAATGTAATTCAGTACCAATATATGTTTCTATCTGTGCACCTCTGGCAATGTAACACAGCAGCCAACTGAAAATATGGTGTTCAGAGTGTAATACTGTGCACAGTTTTTAATAAACTTTTGTATGGTATAGACAAATAGAATATGTTAAAGATATACACCAATTTTAGTATAATTAGAGATCTGATACATTTTATTTTAGTTGTTGAACTCTTTATTGTTCACCTATACATGTTGATTTGATTTCATACATGTTTGTAAACATGCTCACAAATTTAATGATGGATGCATCAGAGGGCCCTGTTCTCTACTATTTGCTCAGTAAAGCTGTGAAATTAAAAACTTTTACTGGAACCAATTTTTCCTAGTAAAATGTTTCTTTGAGTATATTTATCCAATCATAATACCGTAGGAGAACTACTACTACCTTGCAAATCCAGCTTTCCCTGATACTACTTTTAGCTAATGGGAGCTAAAAGTTTTCTGCCGACCTAGGTGGCGGTCGGGCAGAGTGATCTCCCATTAGATATAATGATTGGCGGCAAAACCCATGAACCTGCCAGTTACTGGAGTATAAGGTATGCTTCCTATGGATGTAGTTTTGGTGAGGCTGGAAGGGTGTATATATATTATGATTGGGTAAGTATTCCCAAAGAAACATTTAACTAGGAAAATTAGTTTCTATTTTAATCATGTTATCCAATCATATACCTTAGGAGAAGAGGTAAGAGGTGGAGGGAGGTACATCCCCCTACACTGGAGATAGCATCTCCGGTCCCCCTCAGGTATGTGAGACAGCTTCTAGGTAACCCGACTGGAGGGGCAGCTTCAAATAGAGAAAAACCCCTCCCCCCCAATTCCAGCAGAAGTCATGTAGCTGCATCTTAAGAAGCTTTCAATTGAATTGGAAGGTGACCTGTTCAGCTGCAGATATAGATCCCACCAGATCGAATTGGGCCCATTGGGATGACAGATCTCGGAGATAAAAGCTAGAGATTGTTGACTCCAATCTCCATCCCATATTTTGAATCATGTTGGCTACTTCCAGTCAGATGCTCTGCTGGTGGCAACTGCTCTAACCTCAAAAGCCAAAATGCACAATTAGTTCATTAGAGCTGGGATTATTTCTTGATATGGAGAATGAATAACCCACTGAATCCAGGGTGTGATCATCTGTGTCGAAATATCCTCCTGTTCTTTCTTGAGAGGTAAAAATAAGCATGATCTCCCTAGATGCAGTGGCTATGTTCTATTAAGGTACCAATTCAAAAAGCCAGAACTGGGTCTTTTAGGTGGCTTTGAGCTGATGTGTCCAGACTATACAGAGGTTTCATGATGAAAGTCTGGTTAACCATGGAAAGCAGCCTGTTCTTGGCAATTAAAGATGATGTTATCATGAATATGACTGATCCATCTTGTCTGAACTGCATGTAACTCAGGTCTGCTGATAGGGCATGTATTTTGTTAATTCTGACTGCCATCACTAATGCTGTGAGGAAGCAGGTCTTGTATGAAAGGTGAGCCAAAGATGCCACTGAGTGGTTCAAAAGGTGTCTTGTTCAGCCAGCTTAAACTATATACCCAAGATGGGTTCCACTTGGGGCACAGGACTAACTTTTTGTCTGTGTATATTCAAAGGTGGAGAGATGTTAGGACAAATTCCTATTTTGTCTGATATCATCTCTTCCGTGATGAAGAAAGATGTCAGTAATCATGGAGCTGTAACCTTTAATCATACACACTAGTGACCTCTCTTTGAAGAACCAGAGGAGGAAGTTAGCTATTTTTGCGTTAAAGATGCTAGGAGAGGTAGGATGTGTTTGTGCCAACTGGGTGAAATTGTGCCATTTACCTTCGTATGCTTTCAGAGTGGAGGACCTTCTTGCCCGAGTGACTCTCTCCATGACTGGTTGAGAACTGTTCATTTCTGAGGCTCAGCAGCTCTGGGTACAGATGAAACAACTGCAATTGTGGTTGTTTGAGCTGATGAGGAAAAATCCAAATTTTAAAGGAATTTCCATTACGAGATTGATGAGGTTGCTGATCCATGACTTCTCCTATCTGAGTGGTGCAATGAGGATAAGGCAACACTCTGATTCTCTTGCTTTCTGTATCACTTCTGAATTCAGTGGTGTTGGAGGGTAGGCATATGCATCCAGGCCATTCCAATCTATAGATAGAGCATCGACTGCACAGGCTTGTGGGTCAGAGACTGGAAATACAAATTTAGGAGCTGCATTCCACCTTGTTGCAAACAGGTCCTCCAACAGTCAGTCCCATCAGGAACATATCTGAATGAAAACTGAGGGATGAAGAGACAATTCCATCTGTATTAATCGATTGTTCTGGGATAAAGACTTGGCTGGTACGTTAGGTGTCCTGGGATATGGCTCACTTGTATGTGGATTTGTTGTGACCACTTTAGAAAGTCCCACACCTGGACACAAATGTCTGGGGACTTGGTTCCTCCTTGTTGTTTGAAATAACTCATCACTTTAGTGTTGTCGGACAGAATGAGGACTCCCTTGCCATTTTAATATTCCTGCCACAAGTAAAAGGCTTTCACAGAGGCCGTCATCTCCAGAATATTGACATGCACGTTGTTCCTGGGGAGCTGGCTTCAAAAAAGGATAGTAGTAGGTGGGCTACCCAGCCCTCTATACTTGGATTGTAATCTCAGGCAGTTGTACTTGCAGAGGTATACCTGCCATGAGCCAAGTTAGGTTACCACAATTCAGCAGATGGTGCCCCAATTGTGTGCAGATGGTGAGGGGTTGGTCCAGTGGGCAAACTTTTGGCCTCCATTGGTACAGAAGAATCATTTACAATAGGCACATAGAAAGGTGACCTAGGACAATGAGGTCCTCTTCTGAGTTGAGCAAGCCTAGTAGGCAAAGGAATTCCCATCTTGATAGAGTTTTCCTTGGAAGGAAAGAAGCCACCATGGTTCTCATTTTCAATGCCCCATCCCAAGTGAGATGAACTATGTTACCTGTGTATTGAACTCCATACCAAAGTAAACAAATTGCTGAAATGGTACTAGGTTGGATTTTTCCTCCTTGATGAGAAAGCCCAGATTGGTATGCAGTGTAACAAGGGTCGTGTTTTAAGATATAACTGACCTGATGTTTCTGCAGCGTGTTGTTCAGGTAACTTGATGTTGCTGCTATAGAAATGGTCTGGACATTCACAATTACTCAGTTCATCAGATGAGTGAAGACCCAGGGGCTGATGTTGAATCCCAATGGGAGTACCCTGAATTGATATACGATGTTGTAGGCGAATCACTGCAACTTTTGGAAGCCTTGTGAATAGGGACATGAAGTTATGCATTTTTTAAATCCACACTGATGGCAAAGTCTCCATCTTGGACAGCATTCAAAATGTGCCATGCAGTTTCCATTGAGAACCATGGGGTGTGAATGAGCTGATTGAGGGTGCTTAGGTCATTAACGGACTCAGACTGCTAACTGCCTTTGGGACCAAGAAAAGTCTGGAATAAAACCCCAAGAATTTGTGTTTCAAATGTTTTCTACTGCCCTTTTCCGGAGAAGGTAATTTATTTCTTGCTGCACTGTGGTGGCTCTGAATAGGTCCGTTGAGACATTTGTAACTGTTTGGACTTTGGTCAGAGGGTGAGGAGTGTGGAAAGTGATGCAGAGTCCCTTGAAAAGCTCGTCGAGTCCATGAATCATGATGGCAAATCTTGTCCCATTCAGCTATCTGGAGAAATGTTGGAATGAATGATAGGACCATCTTGTAACTTTATCTGCTTTGGTTTGTGAAAGCTGTGGTTTTCACTGGGTGGAGTTTCAATAGGAAGGTTTTCTGAGGTTTGTGCCCTATGTGTGGAGCTCAGGTCCTTTGTTGTTTTCCCATAATAGCCCAGTATTGAAGCTGTGGTTGCTGGGGAGGGAAAATTGGTCTTGTTGGTGGCCTGTTTGTGGACATCTTCAATCTGGCCAAAAAAGAGAAGGTTAGAGGATAGAGGCTGTACTGGTAGCTTGGCCTTATGGTGGTTCTTCAGGAAAGTGAAGAAGAAAGCACTGAGTCGCGTTCCACCAATTTTAAATTTCAAGCTGCAGTTAAGGCATTGTGTTTTGAGTAGCTCTGTTCAATACTCAGACCGACTCCCATGCATGGCCCAAGGTATTTGGAGTGAGAGAAGATAAACTATGTTCTTCCTGTTGGAAGGTAGTCCAGGGATAAAGTCCAACACAGAAGTCACAGCGACAATATTGTGCACTAACTGCTGAGTGTCATCAAAGGTCATCTGATCCATATGTATGGAGTGTGTCATTGTCATCCCAAAGCATCAATATCACTGCTGACTGCTGGGGTTTTCCGAATGAAATACTGGTGTGTAGCAAAGGTAGAACTGATGAATAACTGATGATGAAGGCAGGTCAAAATGTCTGTAACTCTCCCAGACTGAGTAAGTAACTGAAGATAGACTCTTTTTTTTATCATAAGATCAACAGATGCTGGAGCTCTGATCCAGGCTGCTGAATGGGTGGGAGGAGGAGGGCAGAACTCTGGGGGTCAAAGGTAGAAAGTTTCTCAATGGAGGTTCGGAAGGCTGAATCTTTCCTTGACATCAGATAGTCTAGAACTGATGACATCACTTAAGAAAAAGCTGGCGAAGAGGGACAAAGTCTGTCACTCATTAAACTCCTAAAGTGCCTTGAATTTATAAAAAAAGTGACTTCCAAGCAATTGCTGATTAAGGAGTCTTGTCTCATGGCAGTGTCAAGAAACTGAAAAGCGACATCTGTCAGAATGAGGAACTAAGCCAGGCATCATAACAAATGAGTGTCTCGAGGCAAAATATGGGTTAGACTGGTCCCCATAAATGCCTGTATAGATTGTGTTCAATGAAGTGGAAGCCAGGCTGTTTTCTGGTGACTGAACCCTTATGAGTTGCTGTTTTGGCCTGTCATGATCCCTAGTATATGGCCTAGGCCAGTCTAAATGGACATAGGCCAACTATGTGGGGGGATGTTGTTCAGACTGTCAGGTTGGGATGGGTTACGGGATGCTGGATCCATGTGCCCGTCCAAGTGTCTGCTGAGCAAGAGGGAATAGGGCTGTTTGTTTAGTTCTTTTTCCTGCACAGTTCTCCAATAGAAATAGTTGAACCCCAAGCAGGTAAGGCCTATAAAAGTGGCCAATAATGATGAGTCCTGTGGTGGTTACTTGGGTGGTGGAGCTGTTTCAGAGGGTGTCGATGTCAACTGCTTCATGGCTGAAGGGTTAGAGTTAACTTTTTTCCTTTGTCCACCGGAAATTCTCGCACTGAGGGAAGGTCAGCATGCAGATGTATGTATTGTCCTTGGCTGTGCATTCCTGTGCTTTGCCCACAGTTCTATTCTGTAAGACAGATAAAGCAAAACATATAAAACTGTGTAGCCTTTCACCTGTCCTTAGAATGCAAGGTCAGTGCATAACTATATCTTAAAAACTTGACCCAGAAACTGATAACAGACAATCTAATAAAGCAATGAAGCGTACAGGTAAAATATAATGACAATACCACCTGTAGGGAGGAGAAGTATAAACCTATGGGCCTGCACATGTGATGTTTGAATACAGTGTGGGCACAGAGCTACACCAAATGATGGTTACCTGGAATAGTTACAGCAGACATTCTTAATTAAAATACTACCTGTAGGGAAGATCAAGGACGGTATGTACAGGTAGAATCACTGAAGCATGGTGTTCCAATGCTAAGGATGCCATGGTAAAGGAAACTCACCTGTACATACCAGTAATGATGGAATTATACATATATGGAGTTTCTTAAGGGCATAAAGACATGCACACATATAAAAATATTGTAACCAGAACCTAACTTGTGAAGTCGCATAGGCTGTCTGTGTAAATGCTCTTTAAATAGGAAGGAATGCTTATGCAGATAAAATCACTCAAGCATTGCCTATAGTAACATGCATGAGCAGGATGTGACTGAGAAAACCGCGTATAGAAAGCTTACCTCTATTTGTTCAACCAGAGTGGAAGCAATTCAGATATGTACACAAGTGTCTATATTACACACAAAAACCTGCACATAACAAGGAAATGAACTACCATTATCAGATATTTATAAAGCAGATGTTACAATATAAATTATGAGTCAATTTTACCTTTAGGGAAAAAAGGTCCACAGACTGCCTGTACAAGTAAATCATTTAAGCTTGGCGCCCAGACATACAGAATACCTTGGTTTAGAAACTCACCAATATGCACCCATTTGTAAAGGAATTACACATATATTACAAGTTTTATATAAGCACTAGAGACTTGCATGTACATAAAATAATTATAGTCTGAACTGAAAGTGAAGTCATTTAGGCTCCTCATGCAAATACCTAAATGTGTGGCAATGACAAAGTGTTAGAAAATTGTAAAGGCAGGGCTCTGCTGGCATAGGAAGAGAAAATGTTGGAAATATAGATGGTCCAGGAATATACTTTCCTTGGAAGTGAAAAACTCCTCCAATTTGTAATGGTACACCTCTCCCTCGCTAACTTGTGCACATTGGGGTCCAAAAACACAGACCACACTATAAGCGAGGGTGCGAGTTACAGAAGGACCTAAACAAAATCCACTAGACATCCAGAGAACTGCGGGGGTTGGGTTGTTGTTTTATGACCGAATCCTCACTTTATAATTGTGTCGAGAATAATTGTCAATAAAGCGCTTTTTCTGATTAAGTTGTTCATTATTCACTATAAATTAAATTTATTTTCAAAATGTTCAACATCTGATAACATGATTCCAACTGGTTTCAAAACCAACACAGTACGTGAAAACATTCGTTTATTACGTCACTGCTTTTTGTTTTGTTGACTAGTCTGGTTCCTGGAGTGATGTTCAACATTATTTGCGAAACAAGGAGACCATGATGCAGGGAACCAGACTAACTGTTGATGCACTACCAAACAAGATTCTTTTATCACAAACATGCAACATTTATTTCGTGAGACAATTGTCTACATGGAAACCCAATTTTTGTATTGTTCAATTAGTAAAATGTTGATGCCATGATAACACTGCAAGTAATATTATAACTTCTTATAATCCTTGAGGATATCTCTATATGTGGATTCAGCAATTCTCTGAAACTCGTTTTCCCCACAATAGTCCGTATCTATGAAACAAAGCTCTTTATTTTAGGAAGTACTCATTTCTCTTGATTGCCTTGCTATTTTTAATCACGGTTATGATTGAGCAGGTTAATTTAAGGTAGTTTAATTAGATTACGTACACATTAACATTTATAACCATGTTCAATTGATCAAATGAAATGAGTTATCTGACATACGATCGGGGTCGCTGGTTCTTAAGAATGAAGGATTTGCACGCCTTTTAATATTTGTTTATTCCACCTCCTTTATTCGATTCAAAAGACATAATTCACATGATAACCGAAAAGAAGGTCTGCTTTTTATTTAGTGCAACAATACAACAAATGCTTCTACTAGTCCGATATCAAAACACGGTGGGCACTTAATTAGGGTCTCAGAGAAACGCCTGCAGATATAGTTGTTACAGTAGATTGAACATTTCACGTATAATTACAAGAGGACACAATGCATTTATGATGATTACATTTAAAATGAACTAAAATATAGAACTAGAACACAAATTTCAATTGATAAAAAAGTTATTTAATTAGTATTTATTTAATTAAGTACTGTCCCCACTAGGCGTGACATTTTCATTGATCGAAATTTCCTTGAATATCGTTAATTGCAGTGTACTAGAAATGTTGTTTGGAAAGAAAATGTAACAAATTATATGACTTCTTATTAAAAACTGATATTTCATAATGCTGATTAAAATTTCCAGGTCCTATCTACCGATTTTAACAATAAAACAAGCGATATATGAAAGTTTCCAGTACCAATTTTGATCGCGGTTTTCTTTAAGTTTAACAAATAGGGATCAATTTTGGGGTATTTTATGGTTTAAAAAATGGAATCCACGCCTGACCCATGCTTTATGAGCGGGTTTGCAAGTTATCAGGGCGCAAGTTATCGAGGGAGTGGTGTATATCTTCCAAGTAGATTCTGGTTATTGCAGTTAAAAGCATCAGCAATAACTCTGTCAAAATATGACCTAAAACGATGATACATTTAAAAGGCACATCTACACATAATAGGCAACTCACCCACCACACAGTGTCCAATTATATGTAAGGGTTGCAGAACCATTCTGGTTACAGGCAACATCCCATCTGAACATATAAAGTTAATTATGAAAAGTGAGAACTATATCCGTAATGAAGTTTATGAGACAGCACCATAAAAGGCCTATCTATGTCTCAATGCATACATCAGAATATGTTGAATGGTTTCTGAGCTATGATGGTTACAAGGACCTGCTCTAGTGGACATATAATATTCATGGAAAAAGGGCAATAACGCCATCAATACTGAACCTGAAAAAAGATCTGATGAGATAAGCCAGGCCTAGTCACAATCAGACCAGAAATATGGCCTCCAGAGTGGTAACAGGTTCAGCCAATCAAATGCGAGATCACCTCATTTTTATGCATTGTGTGTGTGTGTCTGAGTGTGTGTGTGTGCTTGTGTAATTCAGATTTTTAACGTAGCTTTAAAAATTTTAGTCAAATTGCTAACATGTCTGCAATGTGGCAGTTTATAGTGGTGTCTGGTACTGGGGCACCATGCATCATATCCCACCCAGTCACATTATCCTAACACTAGGCCGACCATTCCTAACACTAGCTTCTTAATGTTGAGTGCCAAGCGAGGCAGCTGCACATATCAGTTTTATAAATCTTTGGTATAACTCGGCCAGGGTTTGAACCTTGACCTCCCACATCTGAGGCGGACACTCTACTTAATTCAGCCGTAAGAGTGGTTCACTCCTTATTATATCTATAATCTGTCCAAGATCTTGATGATGTAAGTGCATATTCAAAGTCTGATCAAAATCAGATAAAAAATTTGGCATCCAGAGTGGCAACAAGCAATTTTTAACAGATGCATGCCAGACATAATGCATGCAGTGCCATACCATAAGCTCACTTGGCATTACAGCTAGACAATCCCCCAACCCCCCCAAAACCACTATTATCTAGTTACCATGAGGCAGGAACAGTCCTTGAGATAGTTGAACCAAATGGGCCCCATACAACCCCCTAGCTCCCTCACAGTGAGCTCACTCTTCCTCCCAATATTGAGGTTAACAAGGTTTGTTCCAACCTGTGAAGAATAAAAGCAAAATTATTTAAACAAGGCAGCAATAACCTGCAAATTAAGCACTCACTCAAACAACTGATATAAGCATTTATAAAAATCTATATGCACTACCAGTAATTTCTGCACTTAAGTAACACTGGCCATTTAAAAAAAGAAGTTATTGCATTTAGTTTCACAAAACTGCACAAAATCATTTTTTTCCATCATATTTTATGGATAGTATAATTCTGCACAATTGGCCTAGCACTTAACAATCTTTTTATTTATCCAGCAAAATTTCTAATTTGTCCTTAATCTCTGGTCAATATACTGTCCTAAAACTATTAGCCAGATAACGTCCAAAGTCTAATAACAGTTCAGATATAAAAGATGACATATCTGTTGAAAACAAACTAGATTGGTATTGGCAAAATATGTATGCCCACAGCCCCCTACACCTAAAAAGCCAAGAAAGTAAAAGAATCCAAAAAAAAAAATTATACATGGAAGTTTGGATGGACTTACAAGAACAAATAAAGATAGGGTCATAAAAAAGACACTTGTAAGATAACAAAGAATTAATGCTGGGAATATGAATACGGATTTATGAGATAACCAATTTGCAATTATTATAATTCAACTGAGAGAGTAATAGAAAGAAAATGACAATCAACCAGTGATAGTACAATCTGTTTTGCATTTGAACTTTGACATTATGCACAGTTTTTCCTGATGATTCCATTGAAATGGGAGTCCATCAAATGGGAATACAAGTCAGTCGAATGAAGCATAATGTGTGCTCTATCATTAACAAAATGTGGCACAGGCCTTCCTGTCATTGATTAAATATTATTTTTCTGTTACCATCTTGGTTGCAAATATGATAAACTGGCATTCATCCCACAAGCTTGTAAAGATTACTCACAGTTGGAATAGTGGCAGGCACTTCATTTTCCTTGTCTGCAGCTGCACTAGAATCTGAGAAACTGAGTTAATGGAAACAGGAAAATATCTGAAGGCAACTGTAGTAAAAATAAGTATATTTAACAGAATATAAATGGAGTTTTTTTAGAATGGAATATCACTTTAGTAAATAGGTAAAAACATTATGAAGTGTAATGTAAGTGTATTTACTTGTTATATTCTACACTGTGTAATACCGTTCTATTCCAACTATTGGAAGGACAGGTGGAGATGGTGGTAGGAAATGGGAAGGTTCAGAGTTGGACATATTTGTGTACTTTGTTTTTCTTTACCAATTCAAAGTTGCCCTTTCACATACTTTTACTTTCTGAAAGTTCATATAAAATGGAAGTCAAAAAGATTTCTAAACTACTTTGAAACAACCCCTGTAATATGTACATGAGAACAAATGCACAAGTGTCTTCATACCATAGTTCGTCCTAATTTAATTGTTGCCAAACAATCATTGCTGTAACTATTCATTTACAACACACTGAAGACGTAAAGTTGATACATGACTGAACCAGACATTTCTTTTCAGCTAAACTGACACAACCAAGAAAAAGGCCCATGCATAACATGCGAGTTCATTTATTTTTAGAAAGAGGAATTTTTTAATATAACCACTCACTTTCTAGGTTCGTTACAACAATCATTTGATAGGACTGCAAATTTATGGTTTTATTATTTGCCCATGTAATTGTAGCAGTGTCATGCTTTGTTTAGACAGAATGCTGTGAATGTGCAAGTGCTAATCTGTCGGTGTATCAATACTGTATGCAGTACATTTCACCTTGGGCCACAACACAATACTGTCAGAACTACCTGGATATGGCGAGGAAGCATCTCAAAAGCCACAAACTATGGTCTTTCACTGTACATCTACAGGGCAAAGTCATGCTGCTTTCCCGACAGAAGAAGGCAAGCTTATATTTTTTAGGTGACTAGTCACCCACTTTGCCTGGTAACGTGATCCCTGATCCCATATCCCATATTAAATATCTGGACAGTTAATTTGAGAGGTTAGGGGTCAGACCACATACTGAAAATACTATAACACAAGTCAATTATATTTTAGGCAGGGCTCTCAACAGAATTTCTGGATAAGGAGTCCTGGACTTCTCACTCCTGGAACTTGGGAGTCTCCATCATATTTCTGCGAGTCCCTGGCATAAAATCGAGAGTCCATCACTTTCAAAAGATATAAAGGAAATTAAAAAGCATATGATATATATTTTTTAATATCAGGACTGAATTCTTAGCCATTTATAATATTATGTTAAAAAGAAAATATTTTTCAGTAAACAGAATGTTAAATTTAACATTATACATGTAAATTTATATTTTTATAGATCTACAACACTAAAACCAACACACCCACCCAGCAATAAAATTTCAACAATTAGTTTCAATCCTAAGAATGATCATTTAGAATAATGTGTAGCTTTTTCTGCTACACATACTTAGCAATTATTAATTGTTAATGAGTCCCACTGGCTTCATGCCTCATTAATTAAGTCTAGCCATTAGCTATTCTGCAGATTGGCCACAGATGACCAAAATATGAAAAGGCTAAACATCCTGGGGAAAACGAGGTGTGTTACAGGAAGAAACTGTGCATCCTTTGAAAATTTCTCATATATTTGACCCAGAAGCATGGGTCCCAGAGAGCCCTGTTAGATATAAATAAAACAATAGGTTTTTAATGTTGTATGACATAGAGATTTTCTGTATCTGTATTGGAGAGGCAGAGAAAGGATCAAAGAAAACAGATTATGCAGAGAAATAAAATCAGAGAGAGAGAGAGAGAGAGAGAGAGAGAGGGCTGACACATATAGTGGGCAATCCTCCATGCAACAGCATGTACATGATCCAGGTATATCTCATGTCTAGCAATTGGAGACTAATAAGAACTTCCAATAAAGCATTTTTTTCTTGTACTCTGCACACCAGGAAAAAACAGCATTCCTCTTTCTTTCTTAGAGCTATGGGAATATCTACGCACAATGATTATCTTTTCTTTAACCATTAGCATCGTTCTGAAGTCGTATTTGAGATTTCTCTTGCATTCTCAGATGAATTAGTTGTTGGATTGTTTCCAATAAAAACCCTTGAAATAGAAGCCTACTCATGATCACTATGGATATTCAAAAGACACATGAAAGTAATCCTCACTTAATAATTATTGTTGTGTTTCTTGTCATGAACTATCTCAAGTGAGATGTGTCTCTATATATATATATATATATATATATATATATAGAGATAGATATAGATATATATAGTAACAGACACAAGCGTGTTGCTTCCAAGACTTTATTTTTTAGAGTGACTCATATAAACAAACCACAAAGCAGGTCCATAACAGCGCATGTGTATATAAGTTGGAGAAAGATGTACACGTGATGTAGATTGTATAGTCCAGTGTTTTATCTACAACTGGCTTCATGTAAGTCATTTGACTCATTAAGGCAAAAAACAGTGAGTCAAAATCCAAACCTATGAGTCCTATTCAAGCTGATGATCAGTCTTCAGTAGTTTTTAAAAAATAATTATGTTCTTTAAATACATAACAAAAATATTAGTTTAAGTTATATAATGTGACTAAAGCCAATAAGGCAATTCCTTTGCCAGAAGCATCTGAACATTCTATATTTGTTAAAAATCTTGTTGATGGTTTCATATCATTAGAAATATTCTGAGCATATATGACAGGCGTTTATTGTTGGCTATGTCAGTACTTTCATCTGCCATTGCTGTCACAATTGATGTATTTTGCAGGTCACGTATAAGACTATCTACAACAACATTTGATAGGCTCTCCAGTACCTCTGAACAGTTAGTAGCCAAGTCATACTGAGCGGCAGAATTCTTCAAAATGCCAATAGCATCAAATTCTTTAGCATTTAAGTCGTATATTAAATTAAGAAGAGATTTGTATTTTAAAAAAGGGACGTCTTTAACACTCAGCCAATGTACACACTTAAGTAGCACTTTCGCTGCTATGTCTTGTTTGTAAATTGCATTAAAATCTGCCTGGTGTTGTGAACCTTCAATCAGCAGTTTGTGTTTAGGCAACCCAGCATGCCTTCCCAGTGTACTGTTCTGAATGTTATTGTTTTTTTGCACATTTGGTCATCAAGGTTTATTTTAGCCTCTGTACATATATGGCAAAACATAAAGGCGTCTTCACTGTCACATTCTTCATTCGACTTAATGTCTTTTTGAAAATGTAGCCAGCTATATGTTTTCAACCACTGCTGCACAAAGTTACATTTTATCTTACGAGTAACCGTTACCTCATCTTTAGATGATGAAGGCTTCACTGGTTCGATAACAATATGTTTATCGATGGTTGGTTGTAAAAACGTGGTCCAAATGATAATTTCATTTGTTTCGGATCTATTTTAATTTTTTTACCTTGGACGCCATTTTCATTCAAACGCTGATAGTATCTTGGAACAACACAAGGCATACAACTGAGCGAATGGAAATTGTTGCTTCTTTGCGCGACAGGGATGCGCATAAAATAATAGTTTCTCGTGAGAATCGCTGTAAAATCACGCATTTATTTTTCGCCTTTTTCTTGTGTGTGGTAATTTATGGTTCTAACATCCTGTTGCTACAAACAACGTGACAGTTACAGGTCACATAAGGTCAACGCCAGGCTCCACACTGTTGTGTTAATCAGCAAAAACATAACACTGGGTGCGTCAATTTACATACCGGCGACGATTTTTAGACCATACCTTTGTTTTGTGTTTATCAGCAAAACATAACATTGGCATGCGTCAATTTATGTACTTTCGATGACTTTTCTGCATAAAATCGGAAAATTCTACATAATTGACGCATGACGCATGGGTAGATAAAACAATGATAGTCCATTTCAATAATACAACAATTCCCTTGTTTAAGTGATTTTGCTAATTTGTCAAAATACTGTTTTTGTTTTGATTTCAGCTGCTGCATTTTCTTTTGAACAATAGTTGGGTCAACAGTCTGTGATTTGAGAAGTTTATTTGTAATGGGTATTGTGGATTTTGTCTACCAAGTAACATTTGAGCTGGTGCATAGCTGCAATCCATGAGCATATTTTTATCTTCTAACAAGTCTAAGTAAGGGTTCTGCATAATATCCCTTGCTTTGGTGAGCAATTTCTTGGCAATCGAGACTGCCTTTTCTGCCAAACCATTAGACATTATATGTAATGGACCTGACGTCCTGTGTTCGAAACCCCAATCTTTCGCAAAGTTTGCGAATTTTTGGGATGAAAATTGCGGTCCATTGTCGCTGACACAGACATCACAAATACTGTTTTGTAACATGTGTACTTTCAGTTTCCTGATAATTGTGATACTTTGTGTGTCAGGCAATAAGTCTATCTCAAAAAATTGACTATGATAATCTACAGCCATGATGTAATTTTTCAAATGCAAACAGGTTAGTACCAATTTTTTTATATGTCCTTTGTGGAATGTCATGTGGAATTAAAGGGTCTTTAGCATTGGAGGTGTGGTGAGTGAGACATATCGAGCATTTTAACACATGTTCTGTGATTTCTTTGGACATGCCTGGCCTAAAGATGCTATCTTTCACACGTTCTAATGCCTTGTTTACTCCCAGATGACCAGTGTGCACAGCTCATATCATCCCCTGTCGGAGACCTTTAGGTACAATTAACTTTTTATTAAAGTTTGTATTTACGGGTCAATTTTGATAATGCTCTTCAAACATTCTAACCATCGATCTGTGACAAACAACTGTTGTTTGATCGTACGTATGTGAAGGTCAAGTCCTTCGATCAATCTTGGGTATGTTTCTGAAGTGGTTGTCTTGATAAATAATCACTAATGGGCAAATCTTTCCCCCGTACATGATGCACTTCAATATTGTACTGCTAAAGCTGCAACATCATGCATTGGAGGTGTGGAGGGGCTACTTAAAGGGGCATCATCATGATCAACTCAATCAGCTTGTGATCTGAGTGCACCCTAACTGGTCTGGCAAAAACCAACTGATGAAAATGTTTACAGCCAAATAGTATAGCCAGCATTTCTTTTTCTATCCAAGCATACCCTATTTCAGTTTGTGTTAGGCTTTTGGATGTGAATGGTATGGGGTGACCGTCTTGCATAAGGCATGCCCCAATCCCATATTTGGAAGCATCTACTTTGAGTGTTAATGGATTGGTTGAGTCAAAGTAAACCAGCACAGGGTGTCACGTGATTTTATCCTTGACCTCTTGAAAAATGCCTTCTTTCGAGGTTCGTCCCAGAAAAATTCCACGTCTTTCTTCAAGAGAGCGCATAAAGGGCTTGTAACCTGTGCTAAATTTGGTGCGAATTTAGAAAGCTAGTTAACCATTCCTAACAGGTTTTCTAATTTGGACCTGTTTTTGGGAGCATCAAGCTTAAAAATAGCCTCAACCTTGTTTTGATCGGGTTTTAAACCTGATGAGCTGAAGATTTTATTTAACGTAATAAGTAACTGTTTACTGTCTCCATCAATGAAGTGAATGGCTCAGTCTCTAATCAATGAAGTGAATGACTAAGTCTCTACTCAATGAAGTGAATGACTCAGTCTTTACTGATATACACACTATGATTTTTGACAGAAAATTAAAAGTCACTGTATTTAATTTCCACCAGGCCAATAAGTTATTCTCCGCTTCTTGATCCATCAGTTAACTACAGTTCAATACAAAAACTAGACTGAGAACAAATTACTGGTGTACATCTCCACGAACATATTTAATTTTCAAATGAAAAGACTTTGATATACAGTAAATACGTTTAGAAAACTAATTAAGCAAATAATACCATCACCGTCTAAAAAGCTGGTGACAAAATGAATGACAATGACATGGGTTTCACTTCAGCTACGTGACGGATCGCTTCAAAATAGTAAACTGTTGAACAGTAAAGAACAAAGCATCTGCTGATTCACGAAAACATGTCACATTGTCGAAAATTGGAAACAGTTTGTCCAAGACGAAACAACGCAAGTGTAAAAGAAGGATACGTATTGCTTGCAGCTTTTTTAAAAGCAAGGTTTTCCCAACACCTGATGTACCTAAAAGAAGACACATAGTATAAATGAAAGGTTCAAGATTCACAAAATCCCATAGCTATTCGGCATGTTACCGTTCCTAAATCTGTTTGACATCCCGTCCTTAAACTACGGGTGAGATTGAAACACGAAACATGGGGCGGAATGAATTGCTCTGCTGAATACAACATAGTCACGGCACTTTTCCAAATAAAATAATTGGCTCTTTGCTAGAACCAAATACACTTTGTGGCTGATTCATGAACAAAAATGCTTTCTTATATATATATATATATATATATATATATA
>JAECUM010019168.1:0-31928 GCA_016617855.1 Megalonaias nervosa | reverse complement strand
TATATATATATATATATATATATATATATATATATATAGTGCTCAAAGAATAATTTATTTAGACATAGGCCCAGGGCTGGTCACTTAAAAAAATTCACAAGCCCTGACTGAAATTCCACAAGCTCGGACTCTAATTTACATATGCCCAAAATTTCCTTTTTTAAACATTATCTGTCACACAACTTTGCAATTGCTACAGTTCAAATATAAATTCAATCAGGGGTTTGAAGATAATGCAAGTTTCATTAGTGTTCATCACTACACTCACTAGAGACTAAAGGCTGGATGGTCCTAGTGTTCACACCTCCCTGCTGGATTCTCTGAGAGAATCCTGGTCAGAACCAAGTTGACACATGTCAATATGTTGTTTGGAGTATGTGCAAAGAATTAATTGCCTCTCCCCAACTCTCTTTTTTTTGCTGGCATGCTTCACAAACTAAAACTTTGTTGACCAGTTCTGAAATTTATTTCTGTTGGGCTTCGCCGTTACTACTGAGAGCTAATTGCTACTTAAATCAGCTTCAAAAATGAATCGCACTTGAACACTCTTCAGACAAATGAAATGATCATGCTTTGTGTTTAATACATGCAGTAAAATCTAACTTCAAAGAAACATTGCTTCTGTTCACAAACTTGTCAAAAACCTATAATACATACGGCTTAAACGTTTTCGTTCAAAGCAATCATATATAATAACTTTTCTCTCTTACATGGATCTAGCTATCTCTTTGATTTACCTATATTGGGGTTGTTCCATGTCCTGATCGTACCTATGCAAATTAGCACAATGGGCTCACCCACTGCAGTCCTCAAACACATCTCACTAGCTGTTGTCAGACAATCAAGTAATATACGAAATGGTGGTTCATACATATCTCTTTGCCTTTTAATTACAGCTATTTAAACTGCCCAAAGGATTTATTAACATCCGCTTCAGTCACGACTATTTACCGTTTATAGATGCTACATGTAACGGGCATATACTGAAAGTGGAGTTTTTTCTTTTATCTTCTATTTTCGAAGATTACCGAAAATTGTGTTTTCTTGAAAAAGAACCATGTCAGGGGTTTTGGAAGTACAAAATCATGTTTTTAGCATGATATGCCATTTAACAATTTGATTAAAATCAGATCTCCACTTCATGTAGGACAATGCCGATCTGATTTAAATCAGACTGCAATGTGTTATGGCAGGTATGTCATCATTCTGAAAATACATTTCCACATTTCATCAGCACATTCAAAGTTTTCTCTGACAAATTTGATGATTTTTTTGGGACAAGCCCGACGGGCACCTCTTTCAGAATGCAGGACAGGCTTGATCTGAAATCAGAAGGGCCCCGGGCGTTGGGCTATTGGATTTTTTGAGCACTGTTTATAAATAAATCAGTTAAAATATTAATAATGAAATGGCCAAATCTGAGAAAAAGGAAGTTGTAGGTGATTTAGAGTGATCAGTAAGCTGAATAGGAACCAAACCAAGCACTGCAAGATGCTGTTTAACACAACATATGCCATAGCAAACACAAATAAACTTTTTCTCCCACTCAGTCATATTACCCTGACACAAGGCTGACCAGTCCTTACACTAGCCTCTTAATGCTTAGTGCCAAGCGAAGCAGCTGCTAGTACCAATTTTACCAAAGTCATTGGTTTAACTCGGCTGGGGTTCAAACCCATGACATCCCACATCCGAGGGGGTTGATCTAACCACTCGGCCACTGGAGTAGTCGAGTGAAGTTGTAAATGTTCAGTACACACATCTGCATGCTATGACAGTAACACCTGGAGCCTTTGTTTGCTTTCTATTATCATTTTGACTAAGAAACTCAAATGTATGAAGACATCAGACTCAAGGGTCCATTACCAAAGGTCTTTGCTGATGATAATGACATTCAAAGCTTCCTTAAGCATGCAAGTCCAAACATATGGGACAGATTTTAGAATCATGCTGAAAATCCACTGTCTCAATTTCAAATAACTTGACTGTGTGGCCACATTCCCTAAATGAACTTGCTGTATATGAAAATGATGTTGTTAGTTCCCTTTGTGCTTATCTTGAAAAAGTGTTGTCTGATAATATCAGACAGCATTCCTGACAAACAGCAGAATCTAAAGGTGAGAGACTGTCAGACATCCACCTGCAGATTTTCTCAGCTAGTTCAATCTGAAGAGAAACAGTTTATGCACACGAAGACCCTTGGTGAATCGCTGTTCACACTCTCATCTTCCACAACAGAGTGTGAATGGTTATTTTCTTCCATGAACCACACTAAAACCCCTCAAATACAATAGACTCAGACAAATCTAATTAGTCAGATGACTGTTGCCAATGGACCTAGTTTAAATGACTTGAGCCAACAGAAACTGCAATTCAATGATTAAACAAAAACCCCAGTAACATGGCATCTCATCCATAAAGCTAAGCAGCTGAGTTTTTAGAGTGAACCACAACTTAGTATGTGCCAGTCTCAATTCGATCTAGTTGATCTAAACTCTTTAGGATGTCTCTGACAAAACTGTGGACAATAAGGCCAATACAAAAGTGAAGCAGGCCAAAGTTTCTGATCAGTGTTCTATTCAGTAGTCAGTGTGGACTGAACCCATATGTGGCAGTTAAAGTTTTCTTTAGTAACTTTTTTGTTTGTTTTTGCTGGCAACACAGAACTACCATGAGAAAACAACAAATTTCTTAAAGGTTTGCATAATCTATATTGTTTCCTCATTTCTTAGTCTATAGTCTACCTTTTACGACATGCATTTAAGTGGTACAATTAATTTAAAGTAAAAAGTTCAACAATAAAGTCATCCTCTATTCATAACTATGACAAAGTATGCACAAGGTTTTTTCTTTTATAGACAAGTAATTCCTTTTCATTTACTTGTCCACTGACAACTGGACATTGACAAAATTTCTGCACCCCTGTGGTCTTTTTGAGTAAATGTGTAGAAAAAAAGGATATTTCCATTCTGTGACTCTTATGCACGATTTTCGTAAAGGATTATTCAGGTTCAGACAGAAAAGAGCCCGCACTGGTCGCACATTTTGATTCTGATGCTTGCGATTTTGTCTTTTACGAGTCATCGTTGCCGCTCCTTGAGCAGCAGCTATTGCTTGTGTCCACCCCAGGCTGAGAGGTTTAGTGCTTGCAGGGGGACCCTGTGGTGAAGTAAGTGTAGTTGCTGGTAGTAGAGGCTGTGAAGGCTTTGAAGGTTGTTGCCCTTGAAATAGCTGGTTGCTCGGGTAATGAGCTCCTCCCCCTGGACCAGGACCTGGGCCAAGTCTCTGACCTCCAGGCTCCAAGGGCTTGGGGGATGGTGTAAAACTCCTAGCAGATGGGCGCTGATCAGCCGGACTAAAATTCCTCTCATTATTCCTGCCTGAAAAAGACAAAAAAATAAAAATAAAATAAACCCATTACCGATACACTCTTGTACAGTAAAACCTGTCTTGAAAAACTGCTGTTATGAGAGATCACCTGTCTCAGGTTAATAATTATACAGTGCTATGACCTGCCATAATAACAACCTGTCTGGAGTAACTATAATACTTTGGTATAAGAACTAGTCTTTAAAGACAGGTTGAATTGTAATAGTAAGTTATCTTTTCCTATTTGAATGCACAATGCTTGCATTTGCCATTGAGTCACGTGGTAGGAAAGTATATACAATATATTAAACAGCTTATTGGATTATTCAGTTGCAATCAGAGGCAGCTTTTGTTCATTTGATCATCTGATAGTTCTGGATGCTTTGGTCATGTGACTCAACTCGATTAATATTATGCACTATTTATTTTGTTTTTATCTTATGATGTGTTAAATGAACAGAATGAAAAATCCACTCCAACAGTTAATTTGAAATGTTCTTATTTTATGTACACTTTAGCTTGCTTGATTGTCACATGAGAAATCTACAGACACTCGAGTTAAAGTAAATGACTAAATCAAATGAGTGAAAGCTGCATCTGATTGGTTGCTTGATCTGATGGAACAGCCAGATGTGGCCATGAAATTAGAAATGGCAACCTAAGTAGGGTAGAGTTAATCCATGTGGATTTACAAGTTGTCAAACATTGGATATTCAGTACATATTACTGAATGGAACCTTCAATCAAGAGTAAAGCTGCCAAAAATACTGGCAAGTGTCTAAATTGTACAGTGATACACTGTGGACAGGTCTGTCTGCACCAATTGCATAATTTAATGAATAAGTGTTATCAGACCCAAACTGTCCATCTATACCAGTGCAGGTTTGTGGATGATTTATAGCACTACATTTAACCTACAGGATGTACAATACTGTATATATCTGACTGCATAGACCCAGATCTGCCATCACATAATGTGTTGGCAGATCAGGGTCTGTACACTTTGTTAGGAGTAATCAGTATTATAAACAACATATACCCTGATCTGCAGTCACCTAATGCTATGACAGAGCAGGATCTTTGTTGTTTGCAGTTTGATGTGACTTATAAACGAGTATATACGATATTATAGTGCCAAATATAACTATTTCTTGTTCTACTTTAGTTAGCGATGACTTTGAATGATGCAGGTATATACCTTTGTATATATCTTTCAAAAACTTTCTTGATAATTTTAATTATTTCCTCTTGTATAGCAGCTGGCTATGATAGATGGCTTAACTGGTGTTTGCTGTTAATTTTCTTAAATATGACTTGTGCAAAATATGGCGTAATCTTTAGCTCAGCTTGGCTTTACAGTAGAGGCTGTTTACCATTAACTGCTGAAGCCAATGAAACAAAGACATTAATGACAGGGATAATGTGTTTGAGAATTAAGAACAAGTTCCCTTTAATAGCCAAACGTTTAGCTTTTAAACCATTTATTTTGAAATTTATAACCGTTTCAGTAGGTGCAAAATAAATATGATAGGGTTTTGAAGTTTATGTGCAATTTTGAATTATAAAGCTTTTTCAGAAAGCATTTAACAATAATTTTGCATTAATACTTCAGCTACTAAGGATGGTTGCACTACAATGGGCTCCACTATACAATTAGTTGGAAAGGGTTTTCAACACTAAGTTTGGAGAAAATGGTCATTCAGGAGCCATAACTCTACTAAATGATGATGTGGAATGCTGGAAATCAAACATTAAATGTAACATCAATATAAAAGTCCATAATAACTTTGAATTAAATGCAATATTACTTGGTAAAAATGTGGTGCAGAAACCAAAGAAAACCAGTCAGAGACAATGATAATGTCACACACTGTCTCTTTAATATAATGCTGAACTAATACTAATAAAATGAGATAATCTTGCTTGCTTCATCAGTTTTACTTCCTTAATTTTGTAGTCTTCATTGTACTTTCATATTTTCCTTGAACACTATAATAAAACTTTTATCATATACTCTATTGTCTTGTTAACCTGCTGCACCAGGAAATTCTCCATTTTGGATACTGCTCTCTCATTTAACTTTATAGTATACTCATTCCTGGCTGTACTTTTTTCCAAAGTGTATATTGTTACGAATATGTAATTAAACTGCTTGTGTGTTAGTTTTAAATTCTTTTTTATTTTAATTTTGTTCATTACATTTTATTGTAAGAATAATATTTTTACTGGATTTTATATTTTTCCCAGTAAATTTAGTCTTTTCTTTTGACCTGTGTAAAATGCAAATGATTCCTACATTTTTATTTTTAGCTAACCTACCTAGTTCTTGACCTTGGTTCCGATTTTGTAAACAATGAGTGAAAATGATTGGTCATTACCAAGGTCATATTCGGCCCACGTGTTAGCTGAGTTGTAAACAGCCTTTCTTAATTAATTTATTCCAGTGTGGGAATCTGATTCTTAGATAAGGCTCTTCTAGCGTACATGTAAAATAGCATTTTGTTTTACTGCACTGTTCAATTTAGTGATCACGTAGCCCGTCGCATGAACCACCATGTGATCTAAAATAGCGGCTTAAAACATAAGTTCTCTAGTAGATTTAGGCAGTTGTAAAATATACCTTCAGGCCGAAAGGTATTCTTGTTGTTGCCATTTGATTTAAGTTTATTATTTAAAATAATTTATTCACCCTGGAAAATACTCGTTTTCTTTATAAAAATTCTGGAACAAAGACATTCAATGAAAATTTATTCTGGAATTCTAAACAGAACATTATAAACTGTGTTTCAACGAGGAACTGTTGCCATAAGTACAATGACCTCATCTGACGTCATCGCCTTCCATATTGGAACTTCATCGAGATTCGAACCTGGATTCAATTAGAACTGTTTAGTGATAGGACTTATATTTTTTAATTCTAGGATTAATTTTTGGATTATATTCACAAACTGTAAGTCCTATTTCATATTTTTATCTTGTTTTCTAGGGAAATAAATTATTTTGTTAAATTTACAAAGCCTGTTGACTTCACTCTTTTCTTTTGTTACTTTTGTACGAGCCTACACGTAACAATATATCCTCTGGAAAAGGATAGAATACCTTGGAAATACAAGGAAAACCCTAGAAAACCCAACAACCTTGACAAAATGATCCAGGATTTTCCAGGGTTAAATGGAAATTTTGCAGAAAGTATCCTGGAAACCTTAGTTTTTGTCCATATAGATGATAAATACTTGACTTATGAGGCACAATCAGGATTTAGAAAGTACCTCTCATTCCAAAAAGAAATCACCAAATTAACAGATCTTTGGCTACAAGAAATGGATAATGGTTCTATAACTGGGATTGTTTTCTTTGACTTCAAGAAAGCCTCTGATCCCATTGATCATGAAATTCTGCTACAAAAGCTGAACTGTTACAGGATTGACAATCCTTCTTTAAATTGTTTAGATCATACCTAAAGCAAAGGTCCTGACAAGTAAGCATTGGCAATATTAGCTCACAAACTCACACATTTCATTCAGGGGTCCCTCAAGGATCTGTTTTATATCCTCTCCTCTTCCTTTTATATGTAAACAATCTACCATTACATAACAAATCAACGAATACAGATTGTTTGCAGATGATGCAACTTTTTATACATCTAGTTCTGACACTGAAGTTATCCAAAAAAGATTAGACTCAGACCTTATCAGAGTTCAAAACTGGGCACAACAAAATAGGATGGTAATTAATGAAGGTAAAACAATGTATGATTTTTGGAACATCACAAAAGCTACACAAGTTAGGAAACCCAGAACTATCTCTTCCAATAAATAATCATCAGTTAGAAAATGCCAAACACGAAAAGCCTGTAGGTGTGTCTGTAGATAATAATTTACAACGGGATGACCATAAACTTTGTAAAACACTATCATCCAAAATCGCACTACTCAGCAGAATCAAGAAATATTTACCTATAGAAACTCTCAATCTATACTCCATTTCATACATTCTTCCAACAATGGATTACTGTTAAACTGTATGGGAAAACTGTGCCAAATCTCAGCCTGACAGGATTTGTAAACTTCAGAAACAGGCAGCACACATTATTTTTGATGCAGCTATTGATCAACCATCAAAAGCAATGATTACAGAACTAAAATAGTTCACAATATATGAAAGGACAGATTTTCACAAGGCAGTTTTTGTATATAATTGTCTACATGGAACTGCACCTGAGTATCTTCAGGATTTATTCATGCCTTTTTCAACACAATACCATTTGAGATCAATGTCACAAGGAATTTAGATCTTTGATTGATAAATGGCTGAAAGCATTAGAACAAGGAAAAATGGTAGGCACTATTATGGTTGATTTTTGTAAAGCTTTTGATCTTGTAGACCATGAAATTTTGCTTGAAAAACTAAAATTCTATTAATGCAGTGAAAACACCCTAAACTGAATACTTCTTACTTAACTGATAGAGTGCAAAAAGTATCTTTAAATGATCAACTTTCTCAAAGTAAAAATATTAACTGTGAAGTACCACAGTGCTCTATCCTCAGACCTCTGTTATTCATTCTATTTATCAACGACTTACCTCTTAAGATAGGAACTTCAATTTCTTCCACTGACCTCTATGCAGATGATACTACACTGTCTGAGATGGGTAAAACCAAAACGGTACTTGAAAATAACTTACAAGACGCTCTAAACAGACTTAAAGTATGGTGCAAGGAAAACTGTATGATCATAAATACAGAAAAAATGAAAGCCCTGCTAGTTAAAACAACAAAAATGAGCTGCAAGATAGTAACAAACTCCAGGTTCTATTTGACAATGTGAGCCTTAACATGACCTCTCAGGATAAAATTCTTGGTGTATTCGTAGATAACAATTGTACTTGGTCTATTCACATTCAACATGTTTCAAAAAAGGTTAATTCTTATCTTTGGCTACTGAGGAAAATCAAAACATACATTCCTCTGCAGTTTAGGGTCATCTTTTATAAACATTATATTCAGCCATATCTGGACTATTGTAATGTAATTTGGGGTATTACCTCTAATTCCAACACAACAACACTTTTTAGGACTCCAAAAGAGGGCTTGCCATTTAATTCTAGATCAATGTATAGTCAATTTCCAGGATGCAATGAATAATATAAAGATTTTAACAATACATGAAAGAATATTTCTTAGAAAGGCCAAATCAATGTATAAAGCATCCAGAAAAGCCATTCCTGTCTATCTAAGCAATATCTTTCACCAAAGAGATGCTGATGGTACTCCAAATTTAAGGTCAATAAGAAGTAAAAATTACATTATACCAAGGCCAAATATGGAATTGTTTAAAAAAATAGTTTTCAATATACTGGTCCACTGGTATGGAACAACATTCCCAGTGACATAAGGCAGGCTCCTAGCATTTCTTCTTTTCATAATCAATGTCTCAAATGGATAAAATCTTTAGACAACTGAACAGTTCTAATAAAATAAATACCACCTGCTTTCTTGTAATTTTTCATCATTTTCACTGTTGAATTTTTCAATGCAGGATGATATTTTATATTTGTTTATGTGTTCACAGATGCCTGTGCATATGTTCCAGGCTTGATACTTTGATTTTTAAATCGCTTAATTATTTAGTGTCGAGCGAGATTCTTCACATCATGTTGTATATACTGTATATATTGTACATAACAGATACAAGGCCTCAAGGTATATTAGTTCTCTAACTTATTGAGTTACCTTCTCTAAATAAAGTCTTTATTATTATTATTATTATTATTATTATTATTATTATTAAACCTGCAAAAATCTGCAATCAATCTTATCTGCACACATCGATGTCAATTTTATAAACTTCCAATATTTCTCACAGCTGTAGAGCTACCATCAGCTGAAGAGTTCTTTTGGCACATAACATTTCTGGATCAAATCCTTTGTTTGGTGACTTGAAAATCCAGGTGAATACCACAACCCTCTATCCTGTGGCCATTTTGAATTTTGCACTAGATATGGTTATTACAGACCTGACAACATTGAAAAAAATCAAAATCAGGAATTTGCCCCCAAATCACCACTGAAAATCTGGAGGCAGGGTAAAAAATCAGGAGATACAAGAGTAAGGTGTATATAACATGATAAAGATGTTTACTTGTGTTATTTCAGTCCATTGTATCTTGCAGATTTGCAATTCTGCAAAGGTTCATCATTTATTTGTCCTTGGGTGCCAAATTTGCTAACAAGGATAGCTTCCAGGGTTGATGTTGATAGGCTGGCTCTGTTTTTTTTTGACCATTGAGAATGCTCTCTCAGCATTGCTGTTGCTGTGCGGTATTGAAAGTATTGATAGCATTACTCTCCCAAACGGTTGGAAACAACAGTTGGCCAGATCCATCCTTTTTTTACCGAGAGCAACCCACTAAAGGATGACTTACTTATTCATGCAAGCACTGCAGATGTGTCTAAACAATCTGTAGTATCGTTTAAGGAACTGGCCTTTTTCTCCAACCAAATGGAAGGAATCAACACTGATGATCTGCACAGAAAGTGTCAGCTTTACCAAATCTACAATTTTGACGCAGAATTGAATGTGGAAAGTGCCGATCATCAGTGGCAGAATGCATGACAGGCCCTGTGAGTTGATGGATAAATGAAAGCAAACTGCTTCTCCCAATCACTCCTATAATTTTGATCCCATTTCTTTTTCTTGGCTGGTGAAAAGTCATCAGTTGCGTCCTTTTCTTCTTTTTTTCACTTCTTGCTGAGAAACTTATCCATTATGATGCTGAAATTTGCTGATTGGGTCGGATAAAGAGAACCACACTGTGAGACAATCTCTTTGTATTGGCGGATGAAAACCAGAAATCAAGCTGGATATGGTAAAGTTCTAAGAAACATACCTGACACAGAAAAACCAGAAACAGAAACAGGGAAACGGAAAATGTTTTTGTATTTAAAAAATACGGGGGTTTTTTTGCTCAGGGAGTTGAAAAATCAGGATTTTTTTTCTTAAAAATTGGGGAATTGGAAGATAGGTCCATAAATCATGATTTTCCTGATCATTTCAATAGGGTTGGCAGGTCTGCTATTACCAAATTCCGTCATTTGTCTAAACTGTACACAGAAGTGTTCCAGAAAGATCTGAATGCAGCAAAATTGCACATTATAATAAACATGTGACAACAGACCCACATATCGTTCATCGGTATCAGCACAGATTTAGGAAGATGATTTATTGGATACTTCAGCATGAATCTAATACCAGTAATGGTATCAAGCCAATGGTGTGTGTGTCTGTGTGTGTGTGTGTGTGTGTCGCATTTACTTTATATACTGGGACACCTTATTTGTTTCAACACCGTAAATTAATCTTGCATTGAATATTAGAGCTAAACTTCTGGTGTGTCATGCAGCAAATATGTTACATTCAATTCTAATTGGTGATTACTGCTTGATCAAGTCCATAATAAAACAATAACCACAAATCAGAACTAAAAATAGCCATGTATCCCCAGAGACACATATACAAGTTGCTAACAATATTCTCACTGTTTCTGCTGGCTCATACACACATTTCCGGCCCAGAGACACATATCAACTTTTCATATTAAAGCTATGCATTGGAAGAAATTTATAAACATCTTGTCTTTTTAACAGTATTTAGTCAATGAAAGTTGTCCTAACGTAAAATGATGAAAGCAGTCCATTAGTAGTTCCACAGCCTATAAGCAGATATTTCCACAGTTGTGACAGTGAAACAAAATGGCAATATTCATGTATTCAGATGATTCCAACTAAAGTTTTGAAGTATTTGAAAGTGCTGACATTGCAAAATACATCAACTTCAACTATCTGATTCAAAACAGAGAATCAGACATTAGTGCAAGTCCTGTTTTGACACCTGACATTTCAGATTTATCTGAATTGGAAGATGAAACATGCAGCAACCTTGTATCATCGGAATACATGGGGCCAGTACATTTGGACAATTTTACAACAGATGCAGGGTCAAAATTTCACTCCAATGGAAATGCAAGGACATAGATTTCTCTTTACTATTTTTTCCCAACGAAATATTCCATGCATTGGTAGCTGAAATGACCAGATATGTGGAAAATACAAAGTAGTGAGAAGCTAGATCCGTAGTGGTCACCTACTTCGGTTGCACAAATGGAGGCATTTCATGGACTGCATGACTATTTTATTATAATGTAAATTCCAGAATAAACTTTGGTGAGTGTTTAAAATTTTATTTCATATTAAATTACATAGTTTTTTTTACATGGGACAAGATTGATATAGAAAATGTAGACAGAATGTGCACTAACTCAAGTAGCTCTCACTCAAGTAGCCATTTACAATGCGCTGGGTTTTATCCTACAAACAGCTGCTAGAAGAAAATCAGCTTAGCAGGCTTCTTAGGGAGGTGCACTAAGTACTTGCAGAAGGTAAAGAGCTAACTGCACTGTATCCACTGTGATACACCAAAAGTGTTACATACAAATCTAGATACAGAGAAAATTCACGTAAAAGTGTTTCATACAAATCTAGATACAGAGAAAATTCACATAAAAGTTCAGTGATCTCTAAAGTACTTAGATCATACAATGAGAACAAGTTTAAAATATCTCCTGATATGTTATCAGTGACTGAATGTCCCAACAGGATTTTTAAAACAGTACAGAATTGGCAAGGGGGCTGATTCCAAACTGCACAAGTTATAGTCATCTTGTTCATTTATAGATGAGTGGGTTTTGTCAATAATTACCTTTTCACTCATAGAAACGAATGTCTCTGTCTGCTGCAGTTGTTTTGCATCTGCAGTAAGAACAATGTGAAGGATGTGGTTGTTAGTCATCTCCACTTCCATACTCAGACTTGTTCTAGAATAGATTTTCCTTGCACAATAAATCTGCGCTATTTCTTCTGTTTTGAAGATAACACCATCATAACTTCCAAATTTTAGTGAAGACATAAAATCAGTACCGTATATACTCACGTATAAGCCGAAGAATTTAGGAAAAAAATAAAGCCTTGAAGAAGGGGGGGTTGGCTTATCTGCGGGCCAAGGTCTAAGTCTTGAAATTTTAGAGCTTTTCTTCTCGATTACCGGTATTCATTGTTACTGTCGATTGCCAAAGATGAGATCACATGCCTAATGATGCCACATGGCTCATGTGATATGTGCTGTCTTGAAGTGAAACAAGTATTTTTTCTAACTTTACTGGTAGGATAAGGAATGAAAAACATGTATTACCATACTTGACGTCTATTTGACAGATGTCCACCCACCAGAAAATGCAGCCATACATGTTATTTGAGCCACGGTGGTATGTGTATTTTCCAAAAGAACCGCCATATTAGTAATCTCTCAATGAAGTATTTAACCCTCAACTAATCAGTAATCATTAAACTCTGCAGTACCGTACAAATGCACGCTAGCTTATTTCAGTGTTAATATGAAAAGAAACTATGGTAAATAAAAAGATTTAAGAATTACGATACTGAAGGTATTTACGACACAATCACTGGTGTGGAGAGTCATGTACATGTACATGTATGATAGTCTTACAGCAACCATAGCAAGAGGCTCCAAAGGGGTTTGTTGCACACGTGCCTAGGAAGGGTAAATAACAGGCAAGTGGCATATACGAGTCAGCGTGATTAATTGTTAAAAATATAATTTGAGGGATTTCTTTGACAGGTGTTTTAGAAGTAAAAGGCAGCCACAGTTTTTCTTCTACTGTTGTTTAGTTGTTTGTATAGCAAAGTGGTTTGTTAGTTGTACCGGTATGCTTAATTCGTGGTAAATGCCTCAGGGATTTTGTAACACAATGCCACTGAATTTACTAATACATACCGATTCTCAGATGTATTGTTTAATGAGATAAGGTAGTGGACATGGTTTCTGCTCAAAGTTATAACTGTCACAATACTTGAACAATGTCCACACTGAAAACCAATCATATTTTGGTCAAATGAATCACGCTACCGGCTGTTTAAAAAAACTGATAAAAAACAAACAAAACAATGATCAATAATTATCCAACACAAATTGATAATCAACCAACCATGGGAAAAATTACAGGATAAGGTATAAATAGGATACTACCACAATCAAAAATTATTTCAGTTTAATCTTTCTTGAAGTTTATATTCAATCAGATAAAATGAATAGTGTTGGAAGTAAAAGAAAACATTCTGCTTATGATACAGCACTCAAACTTAAACTTATTGAATATGCAGAAGCAAATAACAACTGTGCTGCAGCACGCGAATTTTGTGTGAACGAGAAGCAGAACGACACACTATCGGATGACAATGATGACAATGACGACGTATACGATGACAGCACGCCCATAACGGAAGACGAGTTTTATGAACTGTTTGGCAATTCTGATACCGAGCCAGATTTTGAAGGATTCTGAATGTGATAAAACTTTTATAATTCAGGATTTAAGTATGAGGACATTATTATTTCAATTATTATTTAACACTGAAGATAAATTGTTTTTATTTCAACATATAAATTAGATTTCTTACTTTCATTTTCATTAAGTTTGAAGATAATATTTATTTTCGTAATGTGATTTGCCTAAATAAATGTACCGGTATGTAGAACTCACTTTGTGCATTTTGTGATGTAGTCGTGAACTTATGGGTCGGCTTATGCGCGGGTCATGCAATTTTTCCTATTTTTAGCTAGTCAAGTTGGGGGGTCGGCTTATACACGAACGGGCTTATACGCGAGTATATGCGGTAATAAAATGTTTTAAAGTCCTCATGCAATGCAAAACAAAGGGTGTTGAGACCAAGATGAGCCATGCACCTGATCAAATGGAGCAGGCTAAAATGGCCTAAAAGTATGAATAAAAATCATCCACAGCTAACAGGTAGTCAATTTAGAAGTATTTTTTCTTTTTCATTTTGTCAATGTCATAATTTGTCTCTAGACACTGCGCTAGAAAATGTCCTGGTCTCTTTCATATGTTGACATGTTTTGCACCTTTTATTGCCATAGGGGCCAGACTGACTAGGGTGGTCTTGATTAGTGATTGATGTTAGCTTCGCCCTGACTAGGATGTCTTTCAGGTTGTTTGGTCTCCGGTAGGCTACTGCAGGTTTGTTTGGGAGGAATAACTTTAGTGCATCAGACGATTCCATGATGGGCCAGTCTTTCCCAATGTTTTTACCTACTTTGGGGTTGTCTGGATGGTAGGTCAGGATAAATGGTATCCTGTTAGTCTTTTCCTTCTTTCCATATTTTAGTAGGTCATCACGGTTTGCTTGTTTATCACTTTGGGTTGCCTTCACAATAGGTCTTTGTTGTAGCCTCTGTAAATTAAATGTTTAGATAGCTCTTCAGACCTTTTTAGGAATGTTTCATTGTCAGAGCAAATCCTGCGTATCCTCAGTGCCTGGCTTTGTGTTTTATTTATTTGTCTTGACTATGTTTTGTATTTGCCTTTAAAAAAGACTCATTAAGAGTCGAAAGCGCCCAGGCTAGTTAGATACTAGTTTTGCACTGTTCGTTGTCAGTTTATTGCATTTATCTTAATCAATCCCTGACACATGTGATCCCTTGCTGGAACAGCAATATATATTTTGTTTCTTGCTTTGCATCCACTTCTTCCCGTTGAGCTCTCACTTCACCCCATTCTGTCCAAAAGGAGAAGTCACTTCTCCCTAAAATTCAAGTCTAGCTTGACCCCTGGACTGAAAAACTTTTAAGCTACGTTAAAAATCCAAATTACACACACACACATACACACAGACTGACTCAAATAAACACAAAGGTGTTTGCACTTGTGTCAAATTATCTGAAATACGGGCTTGGAGAGTATTTATATATTGATGTATGTCATGATTTTTGACAGAGTATTAACTGAACTGGCCAAAAAGTAAGAAATTCTGGCTTGTTGGATCCGATTTTGGAGAAATACTGTCACATGACATGTTTGTCCAGGTAAAAGGCTACCTGTGTTGCTGTAAAGGTAAATGGTTTGCTAGCCAAATGCCCAAAGAACTGTCTTGGACTTTCACAAAATTAATCTGGTGTAATCGAAGTCAAAGCACATGTTTTTATTCCTATTTATTTGCATAAAGACCATAAAACTGTGTATATTTAAGGTTTTTAACACCTGTAAAAATACTGTTAACCACATGTGGCATTCCCTGAAATGTGACATAATATTCTATTTCTTCAAGACACGACTTTTAAGAATATGACACTGGATCAGAAACAGACCATTCCTCTTTATGTACTTCATTTAATATTTTTGACTTAATAAAATGAAATTTACCTTTAACTTGTCTTTTGATTTATCTGTATAGTCAACTGTGTGAGACTAATCTTGTTTATGGACATATCCGTCTTCATTAGAATGATACAATATACGTATTCCTATCACAAGAAATAATGTTTTATAAGTTGCGGAAAATATTCTGCCTACATTTATTAAATATCTTTAAAGTTACTTAGTGTGGACTCACAGTCTTTCTGTAGTAGTTACTTTGTGTTGAAAGGGTTATTAATCAAAGTGAAACATTGACACGTGTCCATTTTCCCATCAGAGATGAAGGTGGAAAGAGAGAAAAGAAGCCTCGTTCTGTTGACAAAATTGGAGTTATTTTGATGATCATAAAATACCAGAAATTATCTATGGAATTCCACCAAAAATTCACATATGAGCCTTGAAAAACAAGTGAAAAACTACAATTACTACTAAAACTAATCATTTTATCCAATATTAAATTAAATAGACATATGAAAAGTGAATTTCTGCTAAGAAGATGTTGCCAATTTTCATAGTTGCCATTCTATGTAATTACAACTGTTGTGAAGCAATTAAAGGGTTTTATTAACTTTTAATACTATTTCATCATCATTTTAATAATCCAATATGAAAATATTTAAAAACACTGATTTTAAATTGTCTATTTTGAACTGTCCACACTCACACTGCCTATTTTCACCAACTTTGCCAAATTCTAGCTAGTGAGGTAATTTCAGACAAACATTTGGTCGCGACAAAAACCTCTCATTTTATAATCCATTGCACTTAAAACCTATGCCAAGCATTTGAGTGATTAAGATGAATTCTGGTAAAGGTATTTCAAACATAAATCTGGGGCCCACACAATACGTCCACCCACCCCACCCTGATCATTAGGACCAGGCCTGGCCGTAGGATGTGCAGGGCCCATGGCAGCATGCGGTGCCCATGGCAGCAAGCGATGAGTGCAGGGCCCCAAGCAAAAATAAAACTACATTGCGGAGAAGCGTGGGGCCCAAGGCAGTTGCCTCATTCGCCTTGCCCTAGGGCCAGGCCTGATTAGGACCACCATTCAGCCCTAATTAAGATACAGTAGCAGAATCATTTCAGCCTTAATGATTTTTGTTTTATAATTGTTCTTTAATTTGCTTCTTTTTGTGAACCTCCGTCATAAATTTATCATTCAATGGATTTCTGCTCTCAGTGCCTAATACAACCAAACTGTTAGGGCCTGGCAACCAAAACTTTCATAGGTACTTGGAGTAATATGCATGAGCATCAAGCTTGTCTACCATAATGAAAAGGACTGGCAGACTTGACCAAAGTCTTTACTGTTTGTGTAAGGTGATCTTCTAATTAGGCAAGCATAATGAATTATATGTATCTGATGTTCTAGATAAGAAAAGTTCCTCTGTTAGGTAAAGATATCATGTGTTTTCAATTGGTACATGGTTCAGAGATAAACCTTGCCTACATGTAGATGATGACTTGTGGATGACCACATTCCATATGTACTCGCTTATAATAGAGTCCAACTGCAAACTGCACAGGTCCAGATCTGCTGTAGCATAATGCATTGTCAGATCTGGATCTGTGCAATTTGTTAGCAGTAATCAGTAGAACAAATAGCATAGTCCCTGATCTGTAGGCACATTATACTACGGAAGATCAGGATCTTTGTTGCTTGCATTTTGACTTGACTTATAAGTATATATGGTAGCCCAGAATTCCTGATAATATACAGCAAATCATACACACTGTAGTCACAGTTGTACATTTAATTTCATATTGTACTGTTGGGATAATGCTAAAAAAACAACTTTTACAAACTACCATATATATGCGCTTATAAGTCAACTCAATTGCAAATAATAGAGATCCTGATCTGCCACAACATAATGTGCCTGCAGACCAGGGTGTAAATTGCTTGTTCTACTTATCATTCTTGAAAAATTGCACAGACTGTGCATTATGTTACAGTACATCTGGGTTTGTGCAGTTTGCAATTGACTTGACTTGTAAGCGAGTACTGGCTGATAATTTTTTACACCTCATTCCAAGTATATGATATGGAATGCAGCAATGTAGAAACTGGAATTAAACTTAAATTCATACTTTGATGCACATAAACATTTTCGCCTTTGCAGTACAAAAGTGTACTTGGCTTACATTAGAAAAGAATGTGAATATGATTGGATTTTATGGCACAGCAGCACTGTAAGGATAAATAGTGCCAGAACAAATGTTATATGAAAAATGATATATGTATGAAAAGTGGTTCAACGAATGAGTGATGACAAAATAAAAACAAAAAGAGATGGCAATGATAATACATGAGTGAATGTTCCCAATCAGGTTATAAATGTAATTATTTATTTGTCACTGGGCTTCAGAATGCATAGAATCTCAATCATTTCTTCAAGTTTCATGTAATTCCTTAAAGAGGGTTGCCTTGTTTTAGAAGGATAATATTACTGGCACAACGCATATGCCAATATATGTATTTATGTTGAAAGGGTCCTATACCATACCAGATATAGAATGCTTTAAATCTGATAGTAAATTGCTGGAATTTTTCCAGGCCTGTTTTAGGATTAAATTCTAACATTTTTACACCCAATTTGCATGTGAAAACTTCCCCGTCAGAACTTGAACATAAAAATCACAATGTCTGATGTTGGAACTTTAATATTCATTTAAAAAGTTAGTCCAGTATATACCAGTATGACATAATCCAGAAACAAGTAATCAACATATACCGATTTAATTAAATTGGCCACATGTCTGAGCATTTATGATTGTGAACAAAATGTATGTCCATGCAATTAACTGAACTCATTTAACATTTAGAACATGTATGGTTGCACCAAGTTGATGGGTAACTGAGAAAATTACAAATACATTCACATTCATTTATTTTATGTTTAAATATGAAACAAAAAATACTCAAGACTCCTAAAATTTCTTTTAATTGTATTTAGATTATTTAGAAGTATGTATTTCAAATATGGCTTGGCACAGAACAGGTTGTCAATATATACTAAAGCAAAGAACAGAAGATTGTTTGACATCTTCATTAGCACTGAGGAAGATTAAAATCCTATAGGGAAACCACCAAAGAATATTTGAAAAGGCTCTCAATTCTAGCTATGTATGACCTTGCTCACATGAAATAAAACCTGTTTAACACTCCCCCAACAGGTAGGTATATTATATTAAGTAAAAGTAGATTCCTGCCAAGCTGGTTTGGCAACTTCACAATTTTTTTCACTCAAGCTAAATAGCTGCTTTTCTGACCTACTATATATTGTCTAACAGACCAAAATGGTTAAAAAAAAATTGCTGTCAATATCTAAAAAGCACCCACTTCCCTCCTGCTTCCAAATTCAAGAAAGATAACATTCTGACCTGAAAACACTCCTGCATCAAACTAGTGCACTGGTACTACATGTACTTGGTTTATTCAAGGAAATAATATCCCCCTACAGTGTCCACCACAGCGTCCTTTACATATTAAATTTCATGACTTTCTGAATTTTTAATATCATCAAATATCTGTGGTTACAAGGACAAAGACTACCAATACAACTAACTTATATTGAAAAGAAGGTGAAATTTGTGAAATATCAAATGATCTGGCAAAATAATAAAGTCGGCAATTTAAAAAAAAAATTCAAGACTACATATGAGAATAATGACTTTTTATTTAAACAAAATATGGGACAACAAATTTAACTTGTTTCAATGCACTGAAATTTTGTCAGGAAACAGTTGTACATCATAATTTCCCATAATGGTTCCAGACCTCTCAAGAAATTCAAGATTATGAATCCTGGACTCTTCACTCGTGAACCCCAGGAGTCACAAAGCTTATTTCTGAGAGTTACTGGCATAAACTCACGAGCCCCTCACTTTAAAAGGTTAGAAAGGAAAATGAAAAGAGCTTGATCACTGTTTTATTACACATCTGGATTAAACCTTTCAGCCTCATAACATCACATCACACAGAAACTATTTTTGTCTAATGCAAATTCTGAGAAAGCACTGATTACTTTTCAAATTCAAACATGCATTAATATAATGAAGGGCATTGTTTGTTTGCTGAACATTCGTAGAAACTTGCATACAAATTCAAGAGATCTGTTTCTTTAATGTCATCACAGCCGAGAAGGATTAACTGTTAATTAGTCACAGGCTTCATGCCTATTTACCGAGGTCTAGCCATTCGCTAATCTGCAGATCGGCTATAGCTGATCAAAAATATAAGAAGCGGAGTGTCATGGGGATGCATTACATGGAGGAATGGTGCATCTTAAGAGAATTTCACACATAACTTACATAGAGAGCACTGGACTACCCTTATGCTTATCATTCCAAAAATATTATTTTACCAGAGATATGTACATGTCTTGTGATACAAAACCTATATGGCATGATACAGATCAAAACACATTAAAAAAAGTGACAAACAACTAACCATTCATGGCCATTAGGATTCAAACAAACTTTTATAAAGTAAGTATCATTTTATTGATTCTACATTTTTGGTACACATATATCAATATTGCAAAATACCATATTTACATTGCAGAAGGAATGGCTTTTCAAAAGATCTGTCTACTTTCATCAGTTCCTCACAACTTTTGTAAAGTAATAAAAGCCTGACATTATTGGCTTTTTGAAATTTGTACATCCATGATCATATTGAGTTCAATAAAAATGAATATCATCAAACAGCAATGAAAACAGAATTATACAGACAATATGTATTCTTAGTAATTTTTACAAATGTAAATAAAGCTGAAACTCAAAAATAAATATCAACTTAAAAACATTATTTTCTTATATTTATTTAATAGGCATGTATGCGGAGGGTGGTGTGGAGGGGGCTTTTTGGTACCAAATAGGAACAAGCCAAATGAGAAAAAAAAAGTTTAAAAATGTTCATGCCTAAAGTCAGGAAAAACTAATTACATGCATAATTACACAAGAAATGGATCAACTGTAAAACAGTTGCAAACAAATGTGTTGACAATATTTGATTATGCTGAAAGAATTTAATATGAACATGTTTGCAGAAAACATTGGAAATGATGTTTAAAGCGTGATCAGTTTAAATAAAAAACGTTTCCCTGCCTACATTGATGCAACAGACTCTACAATATTTACAGCATCCTAAAACTTCACTATGTAAGTTAAATTAGCTTTCACCAATCTTGCAGGTGGCTCTTAATCATTAGATCCTCACTTAGAGTTCATATGCGTAAACATAAGAAAATTTTCTTTCCCTATTAACTGCTATCCAGAAATTACGCACGTGTAAAATGTAGGCCTTACTGTTACTGTCGCAATTGGAATACAGTAATTTGGAAACAAGTTGAAAAATATTCAATATTTCAAATAAATGTATCCTGCATATATTTTTAACATTGCCAAAGAATTAAGCATACGTACCTGCTTCATAAGAAGCCATTTTTCATAGCATAAAAATGGATACAAATTTCACTATAAATCTGAATGCAAATGGATTGGTTATAATTCCTCCATATTCACCAGCCTCTGTAGCCGTATACTTATGAAGTGAATACAGCATCCGGGTATCTTCATCAAGGGAATAATTCATTTTAACATTTGTCCACTACATTCAACATGATCTTAATATCCCTTTCATTTTCTCTTGATCATCTTAAATCCCGTCTATTCAAGGTAGTGATCAAAGATAATGTAACAAAAGGTGCACGGACCTCTGAATCGCACCGCACGACTGTGTTTCCTTTGACCCGTTTTTACAAAGTGCGTTTACTATGCTGAAATAGTCCAAAATCTTTTATGGAAAATTAAGAATTATAACATATCAGATTAAGTTATAAGAATATATAAAAACATTTACGTATAATCAAGATTTTAAAGATGAAACTTTTATCTATTTTGAACCGGCATCACTCGCTATTTTCAGCCAATTACAGCGTGATATTACCGGAAGTTCTGTAGATAGATTTACTGCGCGGTTATAGAAATTTTCAGCTATGGCGGAAGGTCGCATGAATTTAGCAGCTTTGCAGCAGAGAGATCCGTATATTTCAGATATCGTGGACAGGGCATCACATGTTGCACTATATTCATTTAATGCTAAGACAAACGAATGGGTAAGAGCACAGTATACATTCAGAAAATCGATGACATAAATATAATTTCGTAAGTTTATCAGTGTTTGTTACAGTCAGCATCATCAACATACTGTAACATCACATTATTATGCACGCAGTTGAGTTTGGCAGCTTGCCTCGGCGTTCTGAATTGATTTATGCATTGAAGTGGTTCATTTTGTTTACTAGGTGCTGCTAATTTAATTCAAGTATACTGATATTTTGAAGGTACAACTCGTATGTGTTGTAGCCATGAGTAGTCGATTAACCCGAAATGAACCGAAGGTATGTGGAGTCCAACGATTCGGTAAAAGTTGATCCAAACGATCCATACTTGGCATCTGTATGAATATCCCAGCTGTCAGACAGTATTTCTTATTTTATTCAGTCATTTCAGTGTTACTTGTCATGTACATGCTAGCACATGTTGGAATCAAAACTTAAGAGGGAGGGAAGATTTCAGCAGCTAGCGGATCTGCACCAGTTGTTGCAAGGAACCATTTACCACGCGATTTTATTTGTTCAGACTTCAATGCTATATTTTTGTTAACTGCATTTTGAAAATGTCAGTTGTGTTAATGATAATACTACCCTCTGATGGTTTAGAATTTACCAGTCAGGAATAAATAATGATCATGCAGTAACTAGACCCACTATACATGAGAGTTTTCCTGAAGTGCTTATCTGTCTATGCATGAAAAACTGTCTTGTCCAGGTAGCTCTAATTGACAACAGATTTTAAAAAATAATGAGTACCTATGTGCATCTGTTTAAGTTCTGCCAGGGTTGATCCATAGTTGTCCCTTGGCAACCAGCAGTGCCAGTACTGTCTAGCAAATTGTTCAACAACTTCTACCATATATATATATATATATATATATATATATATATATATATATATATATATATATATAGTGGTTTTGTTGTTGTGGGGTTTAATGCCATTTTTTTCAGCACATGATAGGCCAGTATTAATCTTGGAAGGAAAACCACAGGAAGAGCCACAGACCCATGAGAAGCTACTGGCAAGCTTTCTCACATACCCACATTGGCCTATTGTGCTTTTGGAAAGTGGAGTTTTACACCTTGAGTCAAGCCTCATTTTTTTTGTCCTATGTCCCCCAAATCTTAACCCAGTGTACCCCCTTCCCCCTTGCATGTGCTTTTATCAAAACCAAAACTTGGAAAAATATGCTTTGAGCCTTTTATTAGTGGATGTCCATTCATATCATTGTTGGTGCTAGCTATGACCAGAGTAAAAAAAACAGGTGATAAAAACTAAAGTAGCAATGAATATGTATTTTAAAATAATATATCTGGCATAGAAAACATTCAAGGTTTTATGGTAGTCATCTGAGTTGCAGAGTGAAGTATTTGTCAGCCAGTAGTATGCAGTGGTCTCCCACCCCACCCTGTATTAGGCCACCCCTTCTGCTTGGGGAATGTGGCTTTATATGAGGGGGATTATATTTGTGAGAAGAAGATGTCTGTGTATGAAGTAAGAAAGCTACATGTAACTTCAAAACATTTAATATCTTCATTTTAAAGTAACATTATCAAAGGTTGTCTTAAGAGAATGTGTATTATTAGTTCTTTATTCTTGAAATGCGGGCATTCACATTTGCAAAAAACATTCATTTAAATTGCATGGTATTCAGAATCATTCTCATTCTATATACACCATTTTCACATTGTTGCAGAATATTCTCTTTATCTGATATGATGTTGTTGATTTGAATCTTTCCAAAATCAAATTCATAATCCCCATTGTTGTTGCATAAAGTATAAAGTAACTTTTTCTTTTCAATTAAGAATTTTCCATCTACTTGATAACATGTTAAACTTTTGTAATAACTTACTCCTCAGTTGCTAATTGTAATGAATTTTAATCATGTATACAAAGCATTTGGGTACACCATCCTACTTTTAAATATACAACTAAAGTACAGGTAAATACTTTCGTTAAAGGAATAACAGCACAACCTGCCTACCAAGGGACAGTGAGAGGTTAGTGTATTCCTTATTCTCTGTCCAGAAAAAATAGACTAACATAGGATCGATGAAATCTTTGTGGTACTGTTGTTGTTTCCTTCAACATGTTTTATAATAATAATGTTTGCACTCTCACTCTTCAACTGTTATTGCATCTGTGTCAACATTTTGTTCATGAACAAAATCTGCAGTAATAAAAAAAGGAAAAGAGACAGGTACAATGGGTTTTCTCTTGTTTACCTCATGCATACACAGGTGTATACTTTGTATGCACTACATACAACCAGGTGAGTATACATGTGACACGTATATGTATATTGCCAGTTTGGGGCTCATCTGTAATATTATATCAGTATATTTCATGTTGGACCTAGCATCACAAGCCATTTTTTGGCTTGACCAAAAAGTAGAAAGTAAATATGCTTGTGAGTCAAAATATAGATCACCAAGGGCATTGTCAGGGCTGCACACCATTCTATGGCAAATGCTCTGATAACCTTATTCTTAGTTTCCCCTGACCCTTCACACCCCAGTTTTTGATATTTGGAAATTTATGTTGGAGTGTAGGATTAGAGTTATTGGCCTTTTGAAAGGTTGGAATTCACTGATATCATCCAGAGTTGGCATAGGTAGCCACATACTAGCTGACGTAGCATGCTTGAACAACCTTTCTTAAAACCATATCTGCATGAAATTGATAAAAAGATGATTTATATTCGCAGAAATTGTGAGTATTAAATTTGTTGTCTTTATTCCAATGGCAGACAGATGAAACTACAGCATTGATAAAATTTAACCTGGAACTTAACATTTGCTTTGCTAGTCACATGACTTTGCAAATCTTGCAACCAACATGTCCATAATATCAGTGGTCCAATATTATGTGATATCAGCAATAACCATTTCTAATGTTGTAGGAAAACAAATCAAAAATATAGATCAGAGCCACATTAATGTTTACAGAATATTGAATCAACACTTACTTCTCAACAATGAATGAACACAAACTTCTCAACATATTTATTGTGAGACCAATGACCAGAAACTTGTCACTGTCACAGCAACTGGGAGAAAGCCAGATTCACCAGAGAGCTGAGAGCACATCATTGCAGTAGTCATGTGATATCAACAAAATCATTGCCATTGTATATGATGAACCTGGCTTTCTCATCACATGATTTTATTTTTTCCAAATATTCTGGATGATGCTGGGTCATGTATGTCCATGCACATAGCACTATACTGTGCCACTTTAAAATTTGTTCCATTGTTTTAATTTATTTTCAAAATTCCTGTGAATACCAGTGAAAAGGAACCAAGTTTGCTTCCATATCTCGGTCGTCTTTGTATATTCAAGAAAAATTAATTAAAATACTGGCACTCTTAAAAGAATCCATAGTTGGCTTCCAATGTTGGCTTGCTTTGCAATAAAATAACCTTTGTATTGATATCCTTTTTAAAAAAAAGTAACCAAATGTCACCTTCTGAGGTCTGCTTGCTTTGTAATGAAATAACCTTTGTCTTTGATGTCCTGTCTGTAAGTTCAAAGAAGGAGTTTACTGCTTGCTGCCAGTTGTGTTTATTCACCACCCAGGCTTCTATGTGCTTGGCATCTGTACTTATAATTAATACAAAGGAGCATTGATGGCTATGGGTAAATAGTAATGATACTTTTGTAACCCGTGCTGGCAGAAAGATTGTCACTTACACTCAAGTGAATGTGTTTTCAAATAATGATTTTTTTTGCAAGATACTGTTATACAGTAAACCTGGATATAATTCAATCTTGATTATTTTGCACCTAACACTGTGTCATATGTGAATGCCAGTTGTCTTCAAGATATCGGTTGATTATTTCCCTCTTTTTTGTGATTTTGTTGGATCCAGTTTTCAGTCGGATAACATATTCAAACCTTTGAGCACAACCAAACAAAATTTGTTTCTCAATGTTTATATCGGTGAACAACATGACGTGTGTTATCGGACATAAGCAATAAAAACTACATTATGGAAGCCAATGCTACATATACGGATTTCATGGATAAATTTTATTCTTTAATGCTCATGTTGAAAAAAAGTAATGAATCATAACAATACAAGGTTAGTTTCTTTTTATTGTCAAATAAGCATTTTGTTTATCTATTTTATTGCAGTGTGCATTGGGGGGGGGAGCACCAATGCAATACAAATTTGTTTCATATCTTAAGTCTTGGGACATGTGACCTTGGTGAAAAAAAGTTTCACCATAAGTTCTGGGACAGGAAATTTTTTTTTATTTTTTCATGTCCCAATATATACGGTAAATACAGTAAGTTATATTCTGGTGAGGGGTAGGAATGATCTATCCCGTTTAGGTTACCTTGGCTTTTTAGTTAACTTGGAAAAGTCCCATCTCAGCCCATTCCCAATCTCACAATTGTCTGTCTCCCTGTCATAGGTTTGTTACAGATTGTCAGGGTAGCAAAGTCAATTACCAACAGGGCTTGCTCAGTGAAGTAACAGATATGATTCTGCATCACTGCCTTTTCATGTGCCTCTTGCAGACTGCCTCTCTGATCAGCTTGATGAGACACTCAGGATAATGATCAAATAGTATTATTTCTGCATAAGCATTGCAACAAAGATTGGCCTAAAGTGGGGTTCTGTCTGAACAAGCCCCAACCAGAAATTAGTTTTATGGAGCCAGTTAATATGGTTGGGGAGCCCACCTGTTGCCATGCTTCAATATGGTCAGTGGCAAGTGGAGACCAAAGGAATTGCCATGTCTTGTCAACCTTCTAGCAGTCAAGGATATATTTAAGGCATTTCATGTCAGGAAGGATCAAATCCACAGGAAAGTAGTCCTTTTCATGTTTGACAATTTGGACATTGTGGCCTACCTCCTCAGACAGGGGGACCGGATCATCTGACCTATACATTCCAGTTTTGAAGTTTCTGTGCTGATATTTCCAGATAAATATGACCATACAAATTAGACTCGTTGTCCTGGCTGACTCTTATGGCAAGAAGGGGCCAGGTTCTTCATACCAATTGGTCCATTCATCAGTTGATTTTTCATTGTATTTGTATGCCTTGGGATCATCTGATGATAGATCGTTTTGCAGCAAGTCAGAATTAATAACTGTCCACTTGCCCTGTTTCTTCAGTCCTGGACCAGAAACCTGGGTCAATTGGGAGCCTTCACCTACATAGCAGCCTCCATTATAGTACTGAAAATAATAGAGAAATTGAGAGGTCAGAACTGCAAACCAGTCTGTTTGCCCCTGTCAGGTGGGAGGACAAGTTCTGGGTCAGTGATATACATGTACTCAATCTAGCAGCAGGAAAATTCCAGCAAAGCTGATCCTACTCAGATAGCCATGCTCACACTTATTTCATCTTCTGTCCAGACTGGTTTATTCTTCACACCAAGCTTTTTTTGGTTAATATCTAAGAAGAAATTAATTTCAGCCTTTGATTGTGGAGATAATCTTGCGAGCTAGAAGGTAAATACTTTGAAAGCATATGAGAGATAGAGAGAGTAAGTGGTATGTGTCAAGAGATTGGTGCAGAGTCAACAACATCATCACTTGGAGTATCTTAATTCTACACATTTTTTTCTCTGGCTGCTGAGGAAATACAAAGTTAGCATTTGTTGCTATCAGAGATTACCATGACATAATTACCAGCACTTTCAGGCATCATGGCATAGGAGATTTTGTTAATGATAAAGATACATCCAGCCCACTAGCCAGTTTTTACTTAAATAGACAAAAATCACTCATGCTGTTTCCACAGTGTAATCTCCCATGGGTTTTGATATGGCTCAGTTTTGATCAGTTCATGCCTTTGGCCAGTACTTTGTTGAAGCTGCTATAATACAAGACATATTTTCTGATAGCCTTAGATCATCATGCAGTGTTAATGAGTTACATGCTTGTAGAGTGGTATAGCTAGAACGCTAAGCATCCCTTCTTCCTATATCCTGTTCTCCTAACTGAATGTATTCAAAGGAGAAAGCAAATTTATTAAATTATGTTTTGCTGAGAATGCTTTTACCCAGTCATATTACAATAAAACCCAATTAATTTCCCCCACTAATGCGAATTTATATATCAGTCAGCTTAAATTTGGTGCCACCCAGTGAAGGTCAAGGGGGGTAATGGGTATGAGTTCCTATTATCTGTGTGGGATATAGAAAGAAAATACTTTTGGGGGTCTTTTAGGTAGAGCTGGATTCAGGAGGTATCTAATATTTTTTTCTTCTTTAGGTTAATGTTATTGGGTAAGTATACACCGAGAAACATTATTTGCAGAAAAATATTTCTTTCTACCAATTCACCAATGCTGTTATCCTCTGAGTTGCAAGTTCTACCATTTTACAACTGCTGTCATCAGTGTTGCAAGTTTCTGGTACACTCACCAGGGTTACATTTCAATAATTTAATTATTACAAGATGAGACAGAATAAGATGATGAGGAAGGAAACACAGCATCAATATTCCCAGGTTCTCATACACTGCAGTGACTGCAATTAACAATGATAAGTACCTCTCCTTCATGCATATATTTATCATGGTTGCTCCTAAGTATGTAAAAAGTTTTATTGAGTTAATCAAAATTAGAAAATGTAGCCTATTAAAAACATGTAAGGTAAACACTGCAGAGATCTGCCACATTTGATACTGAACATAACTTATGTAATTGATATGGTAATATTTTCAAAAATCTTACTGAATTGCTAAAGTGTGTATTCATTCTCCAGCCATTGCTGCTGAAAATTTTCCATTATAGTTCGGGCGAATAATTGTCCAAGACATTTTTAAAAGTTTCATTTTATAGGTGAAAAATGTGTGTAAATTGCAAAATTTACCCAGACACAATTTTCACAGATTTAGCAAGAAAATTGAAAATAGCAAGAAAATTGAATTAGCGGAAATATTTGTTGTATTAAAAATTACATTGAAAATAGGCAAAGTAATTATATACTATTGGGAAACTGTCTGAACATATTGTATAGCAAAAATTTAGCCCGTCATTATATTGGGACAATGTTATGTTGTGTATATATAACTTTTATTGAATTCATTAAAATGATGATGCTGAAATGTGGTGATCTATGCTATGTACAACATAACTCCGTGTCCATCTAGGGTTCATGCCCTAATACTCTATAATGTCCTCTGCTCCGCCATGCTCCCATAATGCAAAGCTTTTGTACCATTCATATTGCTTTTGCTTTTGTACCATTCATATTGCTTTAAGTAGAATATTATGTCCCCTGCACTAAGTTATTATAACTGAATCCCCCTATTCCAGTAAATTGAGATCATGGACCAAGGGAAATAACTGGTAAAGTATGGAGACAATTGATTTTGCAATTGTTTCCCTTATGATACAATTTTTACATTGTATAAGTCTTAATTATTTTCTTGATCGATTGCAGTTTTTAAAATTTTTGATGAAATAGTAATGTAGAAACCAGAAATACAAACCAGTAGATTTATAATATGTCATATATTTGAAACTTACATAAGTTCTTTTTTCCTTTCAGGAGAAAACATCAGTAGTAGGTTCGTTGTTTGTATACAAAAGGTAAGTTTTCATTTACATCTTCTTTCAGGATCTCGTTGTTGTCTGAAACTTTATGGATATATTATTCCAATTTTTTTAAATGTCCAAGCCTTCTACATTCTGGTTGGATATAAACAGTCACATGATACTGATTTGGAATTTTTTACACATTGGTAAATTCTGATGACTACTTTTGGTGCCCTGTTTCCATGTAATTTTTATATGATGCTTTAGCTATACCAGTGACTTACACTATAATAATAACAACAGCAAGTCACCACCCACCCACCCCTGTGATTTTCAGTAAATCTTTACAGATTAAAATTGTCCATTAGAAAGTAAAACAACAATATGGCACAGACTTTCCGGCACTCCAACACCCGCCCAAGTTATTGAAGATCAGGGTCATATGATGAACAATGGATCTCACTAAAAATGCACATGATTTTACTTTTGAAAGATCGAAATGCTTTGAAAGCAATGTTATGGCTATATGGTCTTAAAGTAAGTAACGGAAAAGAGCAAAAACAAACAAGTTTTGTAAAATTCAGCAAACAATTTATTTCCCCTGAATACAAACTGAAAATTTAAAAAGAACTTAAGTAGTTTGAATTAAACCCCATTTGTAATAAAGGTTATATCACAAGTCCAAATGTATAAAGTTCCAAGTGGTATTCCCGATAAGTTCCAATATTAAATGTGTTGATGTGCCTGCAGTCTTGAATATGGTAATCTGCTAATTTCATGGAGTATGTTGATGTACTACTAGTCTTTTGATGTATCACAGTCATATAGTCCAAAAATGTTCTTGTCTGAATTCAGTATAATTCCAGATTAATCTTCCAGTTACAGAATATTCATGATGAGCACCTTGCATTTCCAGTAAATAATAATTTGAATAAATAATTCCACCCAAAAGAAGAACTGAACACAACAGTAAGACTGATTCTACTTCAAGATGTTTATGGCAAGAATGAGTCATTTTCAAGTAAACAACATTATATAAAAAGCTGAGGCACAAAAATAGAACCAGGATGAGGGTCAAAAGGTCATTTCTAGAACATTCTAAGTTGTCAACAAGATACTGTCTATTACTGAAAATAAGAACATAGCAAATATCAGTTACACCAGGTTTTTCCATGGGGAATACCAATGTCCTAGTCTCAGGTTTAGTTAAACATGTTTACCTATATTGATAATGATCTTATTATTTAATCTATACTCATAGAGAGATATTAGCTATGTATCATCTTGTTTACAAAATCAATGTCCCTAGTCAAGTACACAGTGAACTTGATTTTGAACAATGTCAGGTACAAAATACAGATGTCTATAACATATAATCATTAAGAAAAGGCAACTAATTATAGAGATTAAATGTACATAACAGCAAGAACAATGAATTCTATAACAGCATGTGCCATATGCAGTTGCAATGTTGAAAAAAGGAATAGCCTGACTTAACAACAACTGTGTGGATTTTATTGTTGTAAACATTGACCATAACAAGATCCTAGATCACTGGCATGACCCGCCACTCTGTCCTTTTATTACTGTATAAAGAATCATCAACTCTTGGCTAGTGAAATGGGCTGTGTATTCTGTCACAGTGAAGAAGCCAATGAAATAAAACTTAAAGCTACCTAGAAGTGAATGCTTTGTTGATGAAATCTGCTGATGTGATGACAGAAATGAAAATAAATTGTAATTAAAGGCATTATATATCATGGTTGGGTATTTATCGATGTGAAATTTGTTACCTAATCACTCACAAAGTTAACATACAGTCCTTCTGACTTTGCAAGTGATTAGGTAAAATGCATGCATTGATAAATACCCATCCATGGATATTTAATCCTATAATATTAATATATGGAACAATCACAGTATTGCACATGAAAAAAAAAGAAATTTTTAAATGCACACTCATTTTGACACATTCAGAAATACATCTGAGAAACTATTATGCCCTGTCAAGTTTTGACTTGCATGTCATGTACACATATACATATAGTGACATATGCAAGTTAAAACAATTAACGCTGTGTGAAAAAGGATGGCCAGCTTTGCTCCAAGTATAACTAATGTTCAGTTTGCTTTAGTGAAGCACATATATTACTGCAAGTAGAATCATGCATTTTTCCAACACAGTATGACTTATTTGTTTAATGGATTACCATATATACTCACTTATAAGTCAAGTCAAACTGCAAAGAACAAAGATCCTGGCCTGCCATAGCATGATGTGCCTGTAGATGAGGGTCTATGTTGTTTGTTTTATTGATTACTCCTAACAGACTGCACAGACACAGATCTGCCGACGCATTTTGCCACAGCAGATCTGGGTCTGTGCAGTTTGTCGTTGGACTCGTATGCTATAAGGTATATTTATTCAGTACAGTGAAACCTGTTATGAGAGACCGCCCCTTCTGCCAACAAAAAGCGGTCTCTCAAGACATGTGGTCTTTCATAGCAGGTTTGTACAAAAATACCAGTTTCCAAGGTCCAGTTTCAGAACAATTTCAAGAAAAATAACTACAATCACTGTACATATATTCTATTCTTTATTAATAGTTGTTGCTAAAATATTGTATGCATTCAT
>JAECUM010019167.1:0-20690 GCA_016617855.1 Megalonaias nervosa | reverse complement strand
AAATGTCTGCTAGGTGAGTGATCTAGGGTCCACTTGATCCCCTTGTTTCATGAAGCCCCATGGTGATAGCTCTGGAATAAAGGAGGTCCTTACCCTACACCCCTTTCATTTATCTATGGGGTATGAACTGTCTTTGACCATGAGATCTATGTTTTTCCTGTTGGAACTGACCACCAGACGATAATTGGAAAGCTGTTGTCAGGATTTGCATTGCTAAAAGTAGTCATTGGACTGAAAAATTATACTTACTAGAGATGGAGCAGACAAGTTTCAGTTTGTGAACACTATAAATTGTTGATAGAAAGAGCATACATAAATGTTCAGCAATGAAGTTTTTATCACAGTTTAGGATCTTGTGCACCAGGATTCTCTTTTTTTTTCTTGTCCATCAGGGTGACTTTTTTCTGGTGTTAATGATAGGTATTTTGGTCATCAGCCTTGTCAGCTTTCTTCAGTCAACATCCAAAATGATCTTATAAATATCTCAAGGGCTCAGAAGGAGAATATTTTTAAAAAAATACATGTATCTATAAGGAAAGAGCAAGGAAAAGAAATATAAAACAATAATACAAAATTACTGAAAATCATATAAAAATTCCCAGATCTATATTAAGCAAATAGATTTAAAAAAAAACCTTTTAAATAAATTTGTCTTTTATGAACATGAAAGTATGTAGTCACATAAGAGCTGGGCAGAGTAATAGTTCAAGCTGGAAGAATGTTAGGGGTTTTTTAAATAACATTTTCCCAACTGGGCAAGTGGTTTTGAAATTGTTTGACCCCTGATATGGAGAGGGTTGAATCTTTCGAAAGCTTCATGTTTTTTTGTTTTCTTTTTTCATTTGAAATAGATGCAGTAAGAAATGCAGAAAACACCACAGGTGAGTGTTTCATGTTCTGGTTCTCATTCAAGTTCTTGTCTTGTACTTAAAGTGCTGATTCTAGCACTTTGTCAGGTCGGGTACTAAATATGTCTAGTCCAGGTGACTATTCTAGCACTTTGTCAGGTCGGGTACTAAATACGTCTAGTCTAGGTGACTATTCTAGCACTTTGTCAGGTCGGGTACTAAATACGTCTAGTCCAGGTGACTATTCTAGCACTTTGTCAGGTCGGGTACTAAATACGTCTAGTCCAGGTGACTAATATGCAGCAGTATATTATTCTGTACATTCCCAATTTTTTTGCAGGTTGAAAAATGTACACCAGAGATGCTCACAGGGAGCATGATTGTATGATTCACACAAATATTTATATGAATTCATGTACATACAGTGCTAAAAGAAAAATTTTTTGACACAGGTACAGGGCTGGTGACTTGAAAAAACACAAGCCGTGACTCAAATGCCACAATCTGACTCCAGTTTCCATGTGCCCAAAATTGCCCCTTTTTCAATATTACTTTCACACGTCATTGCAATAGGTGCGCTTAAGATATGGAAAAATAAAAACAAAATCATATTAAATTGACTTTCAATCTTGAAAAATTTCAAGCAAAGCAATTTTTTTCTCCAGGTCCTGAAGTTTGCTATTGTCTAATTGCGCTAGCAATGTCCTTCTTGTCCAGTAAATCAACAGTGTTTATGTTCATTAGCATTGGAAGCATGTCTTGATTTATATAGTTTCTGTTTGCACTTTTGATGTTGTTCATAGATGGCACTTAATTTGTTTAACTAGTATTTCATTACACTAGTGTAAGGAATGGACATCTGAGTTATTATTCAGTAAATTTTAGCTTGAAACATCATGAACAACGCAATAGCAATTAATCAATAGGATGAGTTCCTTTTACAAGGATGATGGTGATTCTGTCCAAGAATAACCAAGTTTATAATACCAACAGGTATGTATTACATCATGAAAATTAGCTTTATCCCCCTCCCAAAAATGCATACCAAAGTATGAACAATAAGAATTAGCAAAATACATCATGTAGCTAATAGAAAAATACATGGAATAGCAAGTAGCAAAGTACACATAAGAGCAAGTAGCAAAATACACAATAACCATTTGCATAGTACAAAGTAGCAAAAATACATGGAGTAGCAAGCAGCAAAAATACTTGGAGTAGCAAGTAGCAAAATAAATGGAGCAGCAAGTAGCAAAATACACAGTAGCAAGCTGCAAAATGCACTGTAACCATTAGCAAAACACATGGATTAGTACGTAGCAAAATACACAGTAGTAAAATACATGGAGTAGCAAGTAGCAAAATACACAGCAGCAAGTAACTGAATGCAGTAACCTTTAGCAAAATGCATGGAGTAGCAAAACACATGATGTTGCAGCAGAAAAAACACAGTAACCATTAGCAAAATATATGGAGTAGAAAGTAGCAAAATACTGAATGGAAGTTTAAATTTTTCTATCTGGTTTATAAGTTTTACACATGGTGAAAAATTCATTTGAAAATTTCTTCCTACCAAGAATGTAGAGAGAAATAACCCCTGATAGATGCTTTTGCTGTTTTTATGTACCATGTTGCTCCCAGATTAAAAGTACTTCATGTTTAATTCTGACTTTGCTAATGGCCATTTTATGAACCAGTGATGGAAGTTTTTTGTGACCTTTTGCCTGATCATAATCTTTCTTTTTTCTTATCAGTAGATTTTAGGACAGAAGGACATGGTATGATCCTGATCTTGAATGATGTTAATTGTAATAGTGTCTGTCCGTAGTCAGCATGGTCTGCACGTACCATTACTTTTCAAGCCTTATTTCAATTATTTCATCTGGCGTGGAAGTTTCTGTTCATCGTGGATTTTCAGCTTGAATTGTTAATATTCTGTCGTTTAACTCTTAGCAGTCTAACTTATTGAGTTGTCTCTGTCAGGGCCATGGAAATGGAACGTCGAGGACAGCCATCGGCTTCTTATCTCCATCATGTTGTTGCTGCCACAGTGTGATGTGGAGCCATACAGTGAACAGGAGGCAAAAATTGACTGGGAAAAAGTTGCGTTTAGCTCATTCACTGCTGACCGGTGCAGAGAACATTGGCGTGAACTGACAAAAAAAGTGAGCATTTAGTTTTCTTTTCACTTGATTGCTTTGTAGTGACAGTTTACTTTTGCTTGTTGCCTTTTTAGAGAAAAATACAAGAGGGAGTGACCTTGATCTCATTGACATCAACGTTGGTGTTAAATTATTTTGCAAGCCTATAACTTTAATCTGCAGTGTTTGGGGAGTGGGAATTGTTTTTTTTTTTTAATCAAAATGTATCTCTCTGCCTTGGGGTTGGGGTGGAAGTGGAGGGTCATTGGTCATCCTAATATCTTCATATTTTGATGTAATTTAATGCACAATTTGCTATAATGCTTGCGGCTGTCTTTGTAGTTATCGATTAAGTAGACAGTTAACTTTGTTTTAAACCAACTTTACTAGTATGTCATGTTTCTGTACCTGTCCTTACCCACTGGTACCTGGTCCATGGGTCATCTCTTGGAACCAATGCATTCATACCAACCATTATGCTTTTGGCATAATCATTTATACTTTTTTTCACCTAATTACATCTTTCGCCATCCCTGTATATGGATTGTGAATTTTTGGTACTTCAAAAAATAAATTTAACAAAATCAGTAAAATGTTTGTTATTTTTGTTATCATCTCTTTAGTTCCACTCAAATGAATTTGAGGAGGTCATTAAAAAGATGGCTGCTGCATAAGAATAGCGTAAGAGTATTGTATGTTCTAGATGTACATGTTCATGTAGATTCCTTATTTTCTATTTATAGCAAATGTATATGACACATTTCCAAGAAAACAGATAGGTTTTGTTTAATGTTGAACTTTTCCTCACAGATTCATCATATTGGTAAGACTGTTAGCAGACCAGTCTATACTTTTAAAGAAAATGGTACCCAGATGTTGAGCAAAACAGGTTTCAAAGGTGCGACTTATGGATGTTTTATGACTGAAAATGTTAGAAGGAGCTTTTTAAAGATCAAAATGCATCAGGACAGAAGTAAAGAAGAACACAGCACCTCCTTACAAATTTTAAAAGAAGAATATTAGATTTAAGTAGTACAGCACTTGGACTGAGCACATGTTCCTCAGTATGTTTTGTGTTTGTATTCTGGTTTTAATCGACATGGATTTTGCCCATTTGTGACAAGAATTTTGACCAGCTGTAGAACCTGGTTAGTAGGAAAAATGTACTGTAATTATGGCATGTATTAATAGATTACATTTTTTGGCCACTTATATCAGTAATAATTACACTAATACCAGTCTTGGGGTTGGCATGTATGCCAATGAGGTTCCAACGTTATAAATATGTATATACTTTCTTGTCATGAAAAGGTCAAGTCATGCATGCAACCAGCATTTGCCACAGGATCTTTCCCTGCCATTTCCAAGACCCGACTTTGAGATCCATAAATTAGGAACTGTTCTCACCCTTAAGTGTATACACTTAATTGGTATTACTAGAAAAAATAAGTTATGCAATGAAATAGTTTCCTGGGTTTGTTCTCAGTACACTGGGCCCTGCCCATGGGGTCATAACTTGGAAATAATTAAGACTTGCACCCTATAACCAGAAATATATACACTTTGTATAAAAAAGACAAGTCATTTATACAATCAACATTTCACCCTTATGTATCTCCTGGGGTCTTGCCTTGGGTCGTCATAATTTAGAAAATTCCTATAGCTCCACCTACCATTATTGACCAAGGACAAGGAGAATCACACACACTGTAGTAAAAAAGAGAAAAGCAAAAATTTGAGATATTGTTTTCCATGGAAGCCATTTTTATGTGATTTTATACAGTGCCATGAGGTCTAGTTTATTTTGAAGTCCATCCGTCAACCTGTCCAAAGTCCATCCGTCAACCTGTCCATTACCAATTTCATTTCCATGCTATAACTCAAGTTGTCCACCAATAAACACTTTGCAGACTTTAATGGATGATGGGGTAAGGAAGAACCCTATTGATTTCAGGGTCAGTGGTCAGGGTCCCTATGATTTGATGAAAATATGGTTTCCACACAATTGAGTTTGTGGGCAGCATGAAGCCTATCAGCTTTCTTAATCCAAAGGCTAAAGGTCAGTTTCGCTATGAATGAAAGACAGAGAATGGCTTCTACACAATAACACAAATTCTACATCACATACCTGGACCTAACTTTGTGGATGGCTTTCACATCAGTTGAAGAAGACTATTGAATTTGGGGTCAGAGGTCAAGGTCACTGATAAAAAGAAGAAAACTGGTTTGCACATAGTAGCACAAGTTAAGCGTCTCAAACTTGAACCAGACTTGCAGATGGTTTCCAGTTGGGATAAGAATAAAGCTTAGAGTCAAAATCTCATGGTTATGGTCACAGACTGAAAGAGGAAAAATGGTTTCTGCCCAGTAATTCAGTTATCATGTACCTTTACCAAAGTTAGTAGCTGACTGCACATTAAGTAAGAAAGAAGTCTGTTGATTTTGGGGTCAAATGCCAAGATCATTTTGACAGAAGACAATTTCTTGTGCACAGTTTGTAGTTTTTAGGTTTAGAAAGTCCTTAGTGTTGGCATTTAAATCTCCTTCTAAGTAATAGCAGTATAGTGTATATGTATTATTTTTTAATATATGTAAAATACCATTTATTTTTTTCATACATGCATAAATTTGAGAGCCCTCAGGTGAGACAAGGGCAAAATACACAATAACATTACTCACACTGAGGAAACCAGAGCTTCGAATGTGTAAAATAATACTATTTTCAGACATTTCACATTTGTGTTTGATCATGTTGGTCTTAATCGGATTTTCTTTAACAAAGCATACATTAATGAAAATACCATTTACAGGTGAGGCTGTACAGGACAATGAGTGACTTGGTGGCTGATGCCTTATCTTTGCTTCCTCGTCCATCATCAAGTTTCCAGGTAAACTGCAGGGCTTTGTTAGACAGTAACAATGTTGACTTTCATGCAAGGCTTTGCTAGACAGTCACTATGTTGTTGTTGTTGTAGGGTTTAACGCCATTTTTCAGCACACGATAGGCTATACATGGCGGTCAGTATTAATGGTGGAGAAAAAACCCCAGGAAAGAACCTTCTTATGCAAGGCTTTGATAGACAGTAACAGTGTTGACTTCTCAGCCAGTATGTTTTAATTGTTAACACTAGCAAACTGACTAATTTTGATTCACCTTGCTATTTATGTAGTGTTGAAATAACACTGGCAATTTTTATCTGGCGCCTTTGTATATTGCCATCTTTAACATTATTGACCTGGTTATATTTCTTACATATTTGGACAGTTTTAAAAATATCATAATGAAAGAGATGAGCTTACAAAAACTAAGAAGTGTTACGTTCTGTTAATACTTCTTTACTGCTATGTTGACCTCATATCAGATGACTTGTCTAGCATTGCGTCCATTGTAAGCAGCCTCATATCAGATGACTGTTCAGGTTCTAATGCCATTTTACATCTGTTCATGCAAGTTTTGCATTTAGGTCATTTTGTCCATTTTTCTGTCAAAACCCAACCTTGTCATGTTTGTATCTTACATAGTATCATTCATTGCTTAGAAATATTGAAGTTTGCTTGAGAAACAATATAACTGCTTCAGAAACATGCTTTTTATAATATGGCTGTATGATGATATAATTTCCACCCATTTATTCATCTCTGCACAATAACTGGAGTTTTCCATGATCTACTAAGGGCCCTGTGTGGCTGATTGGTCTAACTGACATCTCACCTCTGTCTGCATGGTTTAAGTCTTGGACTTGGTCAGTGTGGGCAAGTGAGAAACCTTGCCAGTAGTTTCCCATGAGTTGGTTCTTCCCATGGTTTTCCCAGGTTCTTCCTTCACCAAGTATATTAGCTGCCATGTATAAGCCTATCACATTCTGAAAATTGGTGTTAAACACTTAACTACCAACCGATCAACCATGATCTACCATTGTCAAAATTTGTAAGTAGCTGTCATTTGGGTCATGGAAGAAACCTATTGATTTTGGGCTCAGAAAGGACAAAATCAGTTGAACTGAATGAAAGAAAACCATTTGCACACAATGACTTGTATATGAGTTACCGTGACCAAACATTGTAATTTACTTGCATGTGAGATACCATGACCAAACATTGTAAATGACTTGCATGTGTGAATTACCATGGCCAAACATTGTAAATGACTTGCATTTGAGATACCATGACCAAACATTGTAAATGACTTGCATGTGAGATACCATGACCAAACATTGTAAATGACTTGCATGTGTGAGATACTGTGACCAAACACTGTAAATGACTTGCATGTGAGATACCATGACCAAACATTGTAAATGACTTGCATGTGTGAGATACTATGACCAAACATTGTAAATGACTTGCATGTGTGAGTTACCATGGCCAAACATTGTAAATGACTTGCATTTGAGATACCATGACCAAACATTGTAAATGACTTGCATGTGAGATACCATGACCAAACATTGTAAATGACTTGCATGTGTGAGATACCATGACCAAACACTGTAAATGACTTGCATGTGAGATACTATGACCAAACATTGTAAATGACTTGCATATGTGAGATACCATGACCAAACATTGTAAATGACTTGCATGTGAGAGTTACCATGACCAAACATTGTAAATGACTTGCATGTGTGAGATACCATGACCAAACATTGTAAATGACTTGCATGTGAGATACCATGACCAAACATTATAAATGACTTGCATGTGTGAGATACGTAACCAAACACTGTAAATGACTTGCACGTGAGAGTTACCATGACCAAACATTGTAAATGACTTGCATGTGTGAGATACCATGACCAAACATTGTAAATGACTTGCATGTGAGATACCATGACCAAACATTATAAATGACTTGCATGTGTGAGATACGTAACCAAACACTGTAAATGACTTGCACGTGAGAGTTACCATGACCAGACATTGTAAATGACTTGCATGTGTGAGATACCATGACCAAACATTGTAAATGACTTGCATGTGAGATACCATGACCAAACATTATAAATGACTTGCATGTGTGAGATATGTGACCAAACACTGTAAATGACTTGCATGTGAGATACCATGACCAAACATTGTAAATGACTTGCATGTGAGTTACCATGACCAGACATTGTAAATGACTTGCATGTGTGAGATACCATGACCAAACATTGTAAATGACTTGCATGTGTGAGATACTGTGACCAAACACTGTAAATGACTTGCATGTGTGAGATACCATGACCAAACATTGTAAATGACTTGCATGTGTGAGATACCGTGACCAAACACTGTAAATGACTTGCATGTGAGATACCATGACCAAACATTGTAAATGACTTGCATGTGTGAGATACCATGACCAAACGTTGTAAATGACTTGCATGTGTGAGATACCATGCCCAAAGACTGTAAATGACTTGCATGTGTGAGATACGTGACCAAACATTGTAAAAGACTTGCATGTGAGATACATAACATGCACATTAATTTGGAGATAAAACTGACCACATGACTCAAGAACAAAATGGTTTCCACATTATATTTTAAGTTGTTTATCGCCTACTTTGGCAAACATTGAGGCCAGGAAGACCTCTATTTATTTTGCAGTCAATAGGTCAGAATCAAGGTCAGAGGGACAAGAAGAAGGGAAATGGTTTCCACACAGTCATTTGATTCTTAAACCACAAGCCATGATCAAACATTGTGTGTAGCTTCCGCTTGAGTCTAGAGGGGCATGTATCAATTTTGGATTAATAGGTCAAAGGTCAAAATCACATAGCCTGAGAGAAAGAAAATGGCTTCTGCAAAATAATATGATAATAACTGCATGGGTGAAAGTTCTGTCACATGACAGAAATTCCATCTTCAGAATGTCCCCACAGGTCAATCTTCCAAATCATGCAGATCTGTAGAGTATTTGGGGAGGATGTATAGGGTTAAAATGGTTGGAAAGCGTTTAGTAGGAAAAATAAAGTGCTTAGGGATAATAAATTTTGAACATGATTTCCTTTTGAGTGAGCAAACAGAAGTTTTCATATGGTATTCTGTTTACCTGAAGCTCCTCTGAGTTTTCTGCCAAGTCATGAAGTTCATACTTTACTCCATAATTCAGTGCCCTCTACAGAAACCCGAATAAGTCAGATTTTATATTCCACTGCTGTTCAGTTCCGATGTTTGCCTTAGGACTGATAGTGGAGAGACAGTCCTGAATTATTTGAGTAAAACACCTTGGTTGATTCTGTGCATCCATGTATATCATTCTAACATTGTTTTTTCTATCCCCCACCCCCTGCTTTGTAGCAAGTTTTTTTAAACATTTTCTCTATCCCCCTCCCCGCTTTGTAGAAAGATTTTTAAAAAAAATATAATTTGTTGCACTATCTTAGCTTTGTAGTCATCAGACCAGATAATTGGAATTTTTCCCATGCTAAGTTCACAGACAATAACTGCATTTATTTTTTTTCTTCTCTCCAATTCAGTACAGTTACAAATGTATAAATGGCAAAAAGAACAGCACACTCCTCTTTTAGTGAGTTGAAACTTCAAAGTGTAACCGTTCACTTCTGGTCTTGTATGGAAGAAAATGTATTGTCTGTTTCAACAGCTTTATACAATTTGACCTCCTTTCATGGTGAGAACATGAGAATGACTTTGAAACATAAAAGGCAGTCAACATATAAAAGCAAAGCATGCTAATAGATTTAAGACTGAGAAAATATGTGTTGACTAAGTGAAAGAAAAATGAAATTGTTTCATAATAACTTTGATGACTTTTACAATAAGCAATTGTGCATCTTTTATGTTTGGCTCCTGAATTTGTTTATATTCACATAATAAGAATGGAAAAATTGTGTTGAAAAAGGAAGCACTTTTTTCCCCAAAATTTACAATAAGAAATTATGTATTAATGATTCAGTGGATGTATGCGTCATATTAAAGAATCAGAATTTTGGATTGTTCACTTAATTTTCAAGCAAAAATTGTGTCAAAATTACTCCTTTGTTTAGTTTTGGGGCTTAATGGCACCCTTGATGCCTGGGCCTACTATTCAGTTTCGTGGCTTTTCCCAACTTTAACACATGTATCTGGCACATAAGGTACTGTTTACAATATTTGTGTTCATTATTCTTGAAATTTTCCATTGTAGATGATACAGAAAAATAATCAGAAGATGAATTTGAAGCCAAATCCTATGTAAGTTGAAGTTACTTCGTATGATCACAGTATATATGCATTGCTGGTCTCCCATCCATTTACAGTTTCTATAGAAACACATATTAGCTCAACTCACTAATTCAAATACAAAGCGGATGCAGGAGGTCGCTAGTATGAACCCTGGCCAAGTCATACTAAAGACTTACAAATATTGTACTTACAGCTGCCTCGCTAGGCGCTCAGCATTAAGAGGTTAGTGTTAAGACTGGTTGGCCTGGTGCCAGGATAATGTGACTGGGTGGGACATAATGCCATGTCTACTGCATGATGTCCCAGTGCTAAACATCACTATAAACTTCCACACTGCAGACATTGTAGCGACATGACTGGCAAACTGTTAAAGCTGTGTTAAAAATCCAAAACACACACACACAATTACCTTGGTTATGAATTTGTTTATGGCAAAATTCAAAAACAGACACTAATGTGATAATTGCAGGGGTGCTATTTACCAAGTTGTTAATAAAACATGAACTTTTCTTGCCAGTAGCTGACAGTACTGGTACTTTTATAAATAGATGTTCCCAGATTCCATAATTGCATCTGATATTGTTCAGTATTTATCAGAAGGGTAGCTGAGGCCATGAAAATTGTTACATGTAGTGTTGCTACATGCAGGAGTAGCGATTATAACGACATTTGTGTTAGATACTTTGAAAATGAAAAAGGTAAAGTCATATGTGTTCTTTCATTACCATAATTAACAGTAGGTTCCACTGTACCAAAAATGTTTGATTGCTTAATAATGCTGTGAAGAAACTTGACGTAAGTTGGCAGGACTGTATGAGGTTTTCTTCCGACTGGAATTCATATAGGAGTTGCATCATAGAGTTTGAAAATGTCTCCATCAATTTCAGTAACAGTTTGTTCCAGTCTTTGATGTGCCTTGCTGTGGGAAAGACTAATGATAAATTAGAAATAGATACTGGTCATCTGCTAATTTGATGTGCCTTGCTGTGGGAAAGACTGATGATAAATTAGAAATAGATACTGGTCATCTGCTAATTTGATGTGCCTTGCTGTGGGAAAGACTGATGATAAATTAGAAATAGATACTGGTCATCTGCTAATTTGATGTGCCTTGCTGTGGGAAAGACTGATGATAAATTAGAAATAGATACTGGTCATCTGCTAATTTGATGTGCCTTGCTGTGGGAAAGACTGATGATAAATTAGAAATAGATATTGGTCATCTGCTAATTAACATCAGTTATGTATAGATACTGGTCATCTGCTAATTAACATCAGTTATCTAGAGAAGCCTTCTATTAATACCAAAAAAATAAAAACAAAATGTGCAGGGATAAAGTACCTGTGCACATCATGATATAAAGGCATCTCGCTGCGAGTTGCTTACATTGAGATGCATGTATTACTCAGTCACCATTAGAAGAAAAGGAAAAAACAGAAAACTACCCTAGGTAATGCTGTGCGCATCTACAAAATCAATTGCACAAGATTGTTCCAAGGCATTACAAAGTTATTTTCTTGCTTTATTCCATGACAATGTTGCAACAGAAAATTCCAACCCATCATTAGTAAACTACAGCATCCAAGTGGATCTGGTTCTTCAAAGGATAAGTGTAGCATGAGTTAAGTTGTCAACAAGCATATTGAATCTTTCAATTCTTCTAAGGCAGGGTGGTCCAGCATCTTAAACACCTGACATGAGAGAAAGATTTAAGCCCTTCATGCTATTTTGAACCTTACTGCCTGCTGAAGCATTTGTCAAAGAGAGAAAACAGTAGTAAATGGAAACTATTAAAATACATGCCATACTCTGTCAGTTTCGAAGTTTAAATATTTGCTGTATTTATATGCATATAGATTCCATTTAGGTTAAATCCCAAGAATGACCATTTAGCATGCTATGTAATTTTCTTTGCAAATACGACCTCTTCATCAGAAGCGGGTGATTATCCTTTATTAGAAAGAGCATTTACACTTCTTGTACTTAGGTGGCATTAGGTTTTGATCTTAGCTCATTCTAGTTGTTACTTTAAGTTGCTGATAGTTCTGTTGAATAGTATGAAAGTTGCCACTGGTTGAGAAAGCTACACGAGTAAGCAGCTGGCATTTATTTCATTCATGGTATCATATTCACAATACCATATTCATAGCCTCATTCTTCTCTAGGTAGCTTCACTAATTTGATCTGGTCTGGCTAATATTGCCCTCAGACAGGTGTTAGCTTGGTTGAGTTTACTCTAGCTGTAGCGTATTTCATTAGCATGTAAATAACACTGCTGAGCCATGTGGTTCTTGGGACAATGGATAATTAAAACTAGAAGGAACTGTTTATTCAGTGGTATTAATTGATGATGGAATATAGTATTGCCCATGTAGATGAGTAAGATCATAATTGTCAGGTAACTAAACAATACATATTACAGTGATTCTGAAACCTCTCTCTCTCTCTCATATCAAGGCATTTTATTTGATCATGAGGTAAAAGAAAAATGTGATGGAATACCTGTCTTTGTCATGGTTATTAATTTTCTAACTTGTCTATTCTAATGCACACATGTGTAATCAAATTAAACCTATACTATTAGTGAATGCTGCTTTAGCACAATTACATCTGTAGTACATGAATTTAATGCTGATGATCATGTAATTATTTTAAAATCTTTCTCAGTTTTGGGTTCTGTATTTTTTCTTATACGATCTCATTCCCAAAATGATGATTATTTTTACACATTATTTTTTGTACTTTTGGAGAAAATATTTTTACATGCAAAAAATTACATGGCTTATGGTAATGCAGTTTGAAAAGACATAATCCATATACAAGTCGATTCAGAATATAATCAAATCCAATATTTTGTTGTCAAAAGTATAGACTTGTAGGCTGGCAAATATGGTAGATTACAGTGCATCATTCATTGCAAATAAAGAATAAAGAATTCTTGCATGATAAATTTATTTAAAACGAATAATAATTGCAGTTCTGGTTGTTTTTTCTTTCTTTTTCTTCATGTAAATATACTGTTATTGAAGGTATTAAGAACAACAGAAGCTGGGAGGGCCAAACTAATTTGGACTATTATTACAATAAACAAAGGTGTGGATCCTCTATTCATTCACAATTTTTAGTATGAGTAAAGTACGTTCACATTTCAACTGGATTTATTTTTCCATATGTTAAAAAATCACTTATTATCTGGAAATTTTATGTACTTTCAAAAAAAAAATGTCAAAATTTTGGCAACTTGACTGGAAAATTGGAGAATCCTGACATTTGGTTCAATGATAATATGTCGACTTTTTGGTACTTTACAATTCAGTCCTTGCTGTGAAAGCTGCATTCCCTTTAAAAAAAAAAAAAAAAGTAACAGCTTGGCATGACCATATGTCTAACTCCTGATGAAGAATAATGACATTTTGCACAAAGTCGAGAAAAAGTTCAGGGTGTCCTCAAATCCATGGTTAGAAGAGATAATATGTTTTGCTTACAAATTGGGTTTAGCAGCAAAACAACATTAATATTTCTCAAAATATCATACAATCAGATCTTTGACTTTTTTCATTTGCAAAATTTTATCGTTTGGTCTCTTTAATTCTACAGGAGTTATTTTCACAATTACAGTAAGGTTAAATATTAGATTTAAGACATACTTTATTACCAGTACAAATGTACATAGTACTAACAGACATGCCTACTGTCCCACATTTTGCATATTAGTCCCGCAAAATGCCCAAATTTTCCTTTGCATCCTGCAAATACGCATTTAGTGTTGAAAATCCGCAAAAGTGGGTATAAAAAATCCGCATGTCATAAAATATGCTATCACCGACCAGAACAGGAAATTATCAAATCTGTGCAGGCGTGATGGTTTAAAAAGGCCGTTGCAAACACTTGTGATCTGAGGCGGTTCTAATACAAAAATCTACATTCACAGTTTCTTTTACATTCTGTTTACAATGAGTTTTTTTTTTTTATTCTGGACAAAAAATTCATGGCTTCTAAAAACGAACTGGATATAGGTGAAAGTGATTCAAAACTTACATTAAAAAAATGCTGAATGTTTTCATAAAGAATACACTGATGAGTATGAATTCTTGAAGCCAGGAAAAAATGCAGACACTAATGCTTTCTGCAACATCTGTAATTGTGAATTTTCAATGAAGTCTGGAGGAATGTTCGATATATGCAGACACGTTTCAGGAAAAAGGCATTCCAACCTTGAAAAAGAAATTAAATGCTCTGAGAAAATTGTTGGATTTATTTTTATTATAGGCTGGATCTAGTGTGACTCCCATCTTCTATGCCTAAGTCTGATGTAATTAGAGCTTAAGTTATGTTAGTAGATATTATTACTGAACTCATCTGCCTATGAGTACACTGGATACATTTTCAAAGGCTTTTAAAATTATGTTTAGTGACTCTGACATTGCTAAACAATTTCAGTGTGGTAGAATGAAAGGAACTGCTATTGTTAAAGAAATAGTGGCCAATACTACATTATAATTAGCTGAAAGAATGCAGAATTGCCTGTTCACTCTTTCTACAGATGGAAACAGTGATCAAGGAAACTGCAAGATCTTTCCTGGACTTGAATTTTGTATATCTGTATATATTGTGAATAGGTGGGTACAGGGTTTTATACAAAAATATTTATTATAAATATGCATTACTGGTATTTAATGATGTTTTGAGAGAATTTATTATGTTTATTCATGCTTACATACTTATGTCCCTCATTTTCATGCTCTGTCCCTCATTTTTGGTGGTGGCATCCCTCAAAAACGTTTTCTGGGGTAGGCATGTCTGTACTAAGTAATATTTTCTTTTCAGTAAAAAGACTCCATTCTAGATTTAGCAGATCTGTACATAGTAATTATCAGAGTATTGTACACAATATAAAATATGAGAATGTCATATTAAAGTTATTTTCTAATGTAACCAGAACTTTCTGTGTTTCAGCAAAAAGAAGTCATCTATTCCAAAAATGGTTATGTAAGTGTCTCCATACAGTTTCTTATTTCAAGATTTTATTTGTTCAAAGCAAGATGAGTAGTAAGTAGTTCCCATTAACAAGGTTTCTGGTGACATGCTAGAAAAAGCCTCTCAATGACAAGGTTTCTGGCATCATGCTAGATAAAGCCTGTCATTGACAAGGTTTCTGGCATCTTGCTAGATATGAATGTCTCCAGTGTCAGTAAGATTGTCATGTATATCCGTATAAATGTTTTCTCATGTGAATATCCATGTACACTTTCAAGATTATTTTAGGCAGTAATGTTTTAGATATTTTTAAAGTGCTTAATGATGCTAAATTATTTGTACCAAGCTATATTGGCACAAGTTATTGGTTGGATAATTGGAAGACTTGAAAAACAACAGTTCATGAATTTTGATCTTAAGAGTTGACCATAGTATTTTGTTATAATTGTTTTTTGAAAGGCACATTGTTTTGTTTTTTTCTTCATTTTCTTATTTTTTTATTAATAAATGAATATGTGCAACTCAGCAGATAATGCCTTTGTTGGGTCCGGAGTACTGTTTTGAGTCCTTTCTATCAGTAGCTAAAATATCTTTGTAAAAAAATGTTTTCTCATCTTGCAGGAATACATTCAATTTTTTTATGCAAGAGAAATTGAAGACTCTTCAACACATCCCTGCATTGGAGCGGATGAAGCATGTCTCTCAGATGTATAAATTTCTCAGTGAGACGGAAAAAAATGAACTGAATGAACGCTATGATGAAGTAGGTTGCTCTCATAGATTTAATGACTAGCTCTCTTGTAGTGAATGCCTCAAGCTGAGTTTATATTATGTATTTTCAAGATCATTCTCTCGGGCGTAAGAGTTATTTTAAACTTTACACTTAAATGCGTCATTTTTCTTAATTATAGGGGAAATTTTATGTATGCAGACTTGAAGCTGGCTTACATCATTCTTTAATACCATTGAGAATATAATTAGTATGCAAACTTTTGTTACAGCTTCTGCTGTAAATACTCCTTTGAGTGCATAAATTGTTTGCATAAAACCTGATGTTATTAATGCACATTTTGTACTAGGGGAATATCCTTTTTGTTTTTGTATTTTCTATCCTGCACTCATGCACATGCAAATGTACACACATGCCAGACCTGACAGCCCTGAAGATTTTACCATTAGACTTAAGGAAATGAACCATAAAATATGAACTTACAGAATTAAAGCACAAATTATGGAAATACATTTGTGTACGGTAAAATCCGGATACTGGCTTGTATGTGTTTGATTTTGGATCTGGGTTTTATATTAGGTTAAGTAGAATTAGGGAATAGGAATAACTTTATGGGAGTACCTCAGATGCTTTAGACTGTGCATATTTTGTGATTTAAAGTGTGTGCATGATCAAGCTGTTGCTTTTTTTTTTTAAATTGCATCCAACAAGCGACATCTCAGGATGAAAGGGACAGTAAAGCCCTGAAAAAGTTGTAATATTGCAGAAGAATGAAAGGGAATATTCAGATTCTTGGGCAAGAAAGCAGAAAAGGCAACAGTTATATTTTGTAGACATCATGTATATATTTGTTTATGTCACATGGTTGGAATGATGATTGCTGTCGCCATGGCCTACATGAAATTAAATTTATTTTGTAAGTTTTACGTCAAGTTGAGAGAGATCAGTAAGTCATTGAGCTTAAGAAGGTTTGGAACTGCAGTTTGTGAAACTTTAATGGAGGTAACTAAGGTTCAAGTAAACTTTACAAACTTTTGAGTTGAACATGACATTTACAGTTGCTGCCGTGAATCACTTCTAGAATCTGAACTGCACGTGTTCCAGCTTGACAATAGCAGTACATGATATTTTTGTTACTTCTTAGTGAAAACTGGTCCAACTTAGAGAACAAATTTGCAAAATAATACTCCATTGGGGTTAAAAATGAATAATATCTCATTTCTAATTGAAGAAAATGAGAAGTAATATCAGTAGAGAAAATATTTGGCTATATGATCAAGTTTTTGTTACAATCTTAAGAAATTATAATTATAATGTTGTGAGTCAATGGATTCAGTCTTAAGACACTTGTAATCTGTTGTGAGTGGATGAATAGAATCATTACAATCTTGTGATTGACGTGACTGTTCTCCTGACTTGATTTCAATTTTCTTGATATATTCCTTTTTTTTATAAATCATCTCCTATCCAATTTTTAAAAGAAGTTATCTGTCTGGTCCCATTTCGTAACGATGCTTGTAAAGTATTTGTTCTGTATATTATTTAATGTTATAAAGAGTATTCTGATTGGTCAAAAGTTTCTACTCATCCAGTGAATCTTCATATAATGGAAATGGAAAGAAAGAAGCATGCTTGTAAAACATGGCATCTTGAGTTTTTCAGAGAGACCAAGACACACAAAGTTTGGATAAAGATTTGAATATTATATACTGTGTGTTGAGTACATGTGTTTGTGTTTATTGGCCCTCTCAGATAAATATCTTGCCTGGGTGTCTGCATCCCAAAGTTTCCCTGCCTATTGTATCAATAGTATGACTAGTAAATTGTAAGCTTCATAGTTAGCACTTTTATTAACAAACTCTTGAATGTCAGCACAGGGTGTACACTATAGTGTAAGCTACATGTACATATACATGTCCCAAGAAGTTCTGTTTTACAAGGTTACACAAATTCCATTCAACAATGACGATTGAAATTCTGCTATCATGTTTGTAATGTAGAAGACCTGATAAAATTTTCTTACCATTACATCAGTTTTTCAGATTTCCTTTAACAATTTTAAACTTGGTTTTTTTTTACTATACAGCATTAAGCTAAAGCCTCATGATGCATGCGGATGATTCATAGTAGGCATATTTGTATGTGCATGACCCGACTGTATTTTGAGGCCATGATAGGACATTTTTAATTTTTGTCCGTATGGTTGTACACTTTTTGTGTTGATGACACAAACTGATTCGTATGATTAAGCCATGACCACTTGATATATATGCTTGCTTACAAGTTAACTCCAGCTGCACAGACTCATATCTGCTGCCACATCATGTTCCGGTTGATCTGGGTGTATGTTGTTTATTGTAAATAATCAGTAATGGAACAATCAACATTAATCTCAACCTGCTGATGCGTTATGTGACGGCAGATCAAGGACAGTGTTGTTTTGGGTGAGGAAGCAATTGCTATTTGCAGAGCTTGTTTGTATGCATAAGTAGATAACTTGACAAGATTTTCATTCCATTATAGCCAATTTTTTTATTTTCAAAAACAGTTTGGACTTTTTGGTCTGCATTTTGGGCATAACTCCTTTGCAAATATAAATCTCATATATTTGTCCATACACGTTTGCACTTCTTTCCAAGTATTAACAAAAATTGTGTGCATTAACTAAATTCGGAGATCACTGTACTTGCACCTTCTTTTCTTTTTTGTTAATCTAGTTGCCTCTCTTCTTGAATCTAGAATATAAATAGTTTGGGTAATTCTCCATTTTCAAGAGCACAAAATTGAATCTGACCTTGTTTTCAGCAGTCCTGAGAGGGCATTTATCCAATATATCGGTATCTTTTCTTTTTTATTTGAAGATGAAGAGGAATCACATCAAAGTTTTAAAGAAATTGAAGGAAGATAACCCACTGTTAGCAGAGGAGGTAGATGCAGAAATAAAAAGACTCGAAAAAATTCCAGGAAAACCTAGAAAGGTAAAAAGAATTTTGTTGTCCCAAAGATTTATTTTGAGTGGGTCTAAAAAGTCATCAGCATTCTTGTGTTACTTTATTTTGAATTTTAAAATTATTTCTTGACATTGATTGTATTGTTAAATCTTTTATTTTTTCCAGGGACTGATGTAATTTACAATTCTGTTTTTATATGACCTCTTTGAGACATCAGAGTACCCTTGCATACATTTTTTTAAAAAATTGCCTTCTTGGGTACCATTTATGGATTAACCCCAAACACATCAGCTAGAATGGAAGTAACATTTCTAGTGTGTATATCTTTGTTAATATTTATAATTATTTTTCAATAACCAGACTTCCATTTTCCTGATAAACAGACTTCCATTTTCCTGATAACCAGACTTCCATTTTCTTGATAAATAGACTTCCATTTTCCTGACAACCAGACTTCCATTTTCCTGATAAATAGACTTCCATTTTACCGCTTGTAATAACCCTTTACTTCTCATTCCTAGTTTGTTATTATTGCAACAAGGTGATCATGTAAGCAATTCACTGGATGGATAGGTTGCTAGGTGTACTAGAGATCAGAATATGCAAACAAAATCCCAGCAAACTCTATATCCATAATGTAGTTTTGAAAGCAAAGTGCATTGTTTTGTTGTAACTTTGTCTGTCTTAGCACACAGCAATAGCAGCATAGGTTAGTGTATTGATGAACTGGTATTTGTGAAATAAAGGGGGATTTCATTGCAGAGTTCAAAGGTCAGGTCACAGAGTTGAGTTGGTTTTAGTTTGAAACAGAAGAAATAACACAAACTAATGACTCAACTTTCTTGGTTATGACAGAAGGGTCAAAGATCAAGTCACATCATGAATTAGTTAAGGAGGGGGTGTGTGTAAATTGTTCCAAGCTTTGTAAAGCAGCTCTGCCTTATTTTTATATGTAGTATGTATGTATATGTATGGTGGCACTTTGTGGCACATAAGCACAATAGTGGCTATATGATGCCAATTAAAGGTAAATATTTGAAAAATATTTCCATATGGAATATCAGCTTTGGCACAGAAGTTTAACAGAGGAACAGCACGGGTAATTGGGTAATTAAAATGTCAGAGTTCACTCCATTTTCTGGTCACAAAATTGTTTGACAGTGTCACATAGGCAGAAGTAACACCTTTGCAGGCAAGACTTTAAATTTACAGATTCTTTTAATTAGGAAAGAAATTCCATGTAAAGTCATCTGTTGTTTGGACTACAAATATATAATTACTTATGGACCATTTATAGTTTAGATCACAGTCATCTATCTCAGAACAACTTTGACCTTTTCTTAGCATTGTCACATCAGTTTGCTTTATTAAATTTGTCGTCAGACTTTTCAGATAGGTTGGCAAGGGGGATTTGGAAGATTTTAAGTGAATTTGGGCCGAAAGGTCAAAGATGGAAAGCAGCATATACTGCAGGTGCAAATAAATAAAATAAAGTATATGGCTTTGAAGAAAGGTATCCTGTTAATTAATTTTTGTTACAATTTTCTCCTCTTTTTTTCCTCTCCTTATCATCATGAGCAGCAGCATCTTCATCATAGACATTCTTTACGACTTTAACAATCATTGCCATCTCACCTCAGTCTGCATATGTACGAGTCTTGTGTTCAGCCAATGTGGGTTTTGTAAGAAAGCTTACCAGTAGCTTCCAATGGGTTGGTGGTTCTTGCCAGGGTTTTCGAGAATTATTCCTCTATCAGTTGTAATGTCTGCCATGTATAGCCTATCGTGCACTGAGAACTGGTGTTAAATCCCAATGCAACAACAGCAACAACCCCCTCCAAAGAATGAGTGTCCTTTTCATGCAACAGCAGA
>JAECUM010019165.1:55000-59453 GCA_016617855.1 Megalonaias nervosa | reverse complement strand
TGAAACATTTTATCATGCACTTCACCCTTATATGGTTTTACCTCCATTATGAATCCTCATGTACAGTCTGAAATATCCAAACTGATAAAACATTTTATCACATACCATACACTTCAATAATTTTTCTCCGTAATGTATCCTCATGTGTAGCTTCGGACTTCCACTGCGAGGAAACATTTCATCACACACTTCCCACTTGAATGGTTTCTCTTGGTTCTTACTAAACACTGCTTAAATCCTGACAAAGCCACACAAAGCAAGCCTGACAGAATCATGTGAAGTTAAAATAGAAAAGTGTATTTGTATTGTAAAAGAGACTGATCAGACAAAAAACATCTTTGAAATGTTCGTTCTTATTTTGATAAGTGTCAAGTTTATAAAATGTGGAAAGAAAATTATAGATCTCTAAGTATTTCCTAATGGGTTACTAAACATTTGTTGATATACATTTCATTTCAGATGGTTTTTCTCCAGTATGTATCCTCATGTGCACTTTTAAATTTTCAACCCGACTAAACCGTTTATTACATACTTCACACTTATATGGTTTTTCTCCAGTATGTATCCTCAGGTGCAGTTTTAAATGTCCACTGTGATTAAACATTGTATTACACAGTTCACATTTATATGGTTTTTCTCCAGTATGTATCCTCATGTGCAGTTTTAAATTTTCACCCTGTCTAAACCTTTTATTACATATTTCACACTTATATGGTTTTTCTCCAGTATGAATTCTCATATGCATTTTTGAATTTCCACTCGTAATAAACATTTGATCACATATTTCACACTTATATGGTTTTTCTCCAGTATGTATCCTCATGTGCAGTTTTAGATTTTCATCCCGACTAAACCTTTTATTACATATTTCACACATATATGGTTTTTCTCCAGTATGAATCCTCATATGCATTTTTAAATGTCCACTCATACTAAACATTTTATCACACAGTTCACACTTAAATGGTTTTTCTCCAGTATGCATCCTCATATGCATTTTTAAATGTCCACTCTGATTAAACATTTTATCACACAGTTCACACTTATATGGTTTTTCTCCCGTATGAATCCTCATGTGCTGCTTTAAGTTTCCACCTATGGAAAACCTTTCATGACATACTTCACACTTAAATGGTTTTTCTCCTGTGTGTATTCTCATGTGCCGTTTTAAATGTCCACTGCGACTGAACATTTTATCACACATTTCACACTTATATGGATTTTCTCCAGTATGTATTTTAATGTGCAGTTTTAAATCTCCACTCTGATTAAACATTTTAGCACACACTTCACACTTGAATGGTTTCTCTCCAGTATGAATCCTCATGTGCGATTTTAAAGCTCCACTCTGATTAAACATTTTAGCACACACTTCACACTTGAATGGTTTCTCTCCAGTATGAATCATCATGTGCCGTTTTATATGTCTACTTTGAGTAAACATTTTATCACACACTTCACATTTATATGGTTTTTCTCCAGTATGAATCCTCATGTGCAGTTTTAAATTTCCACTCTGACTAAACTTTTCATCGCATTGTTCACACTTAAATGGTTTTTCTCTAGCATGAATCTCCATGTGGAGTTTTGAATTTCCACTTTGATTAAACATTTTAACACACACTTGATACTTAAATGATTTTTCTCCAGTATCTATCAGTCGGTGCTTCTGTAGGCTAGTCTTCTACGTTGGTTAAACTCAGTTTTCATTACAATATGTTCCCAAGATCGAACACATTTTTCACCATGTGCTTGTTCAGCTGTTGTTATAACTAAAAAGACTTCACTCTGTACATGCATTCCGCCAAGTTCGTCCCGAGTTCTGGAAGAGTCCATTTTCGATACAGAAGCAATGACCCTGGTCGGTATCGTTGCGCTGCACCTGTGAAGAAACATTACCTGCCTCGTCTTTAATTATCGTCCTACATATATTTAATATGTCTGTGTCAACAACAAATGACCTAAAATTAATGCAATGAGTATATGAATATAACAAAATGCAGAGTAATGAGCTTTCTATAAGGGGAAGTATAATGAGACCAAATTTAAATTTTCATCTCGCGTTCATAAATATGGTATTTGTGTGAAGGTCAAAGCATCAGAAATAACAAATTAGCAAATAAAATATAATCCTTTTCATGGTTTATGGTCATAGTAAGTGCAAACAAGTTATCTTTTTGCCTGCAAAGGGTTTTTTTCCTCCAAATGGTGAGAACTTCTTTTACAGTGTCTTAAATGAAGACAAATCAGGTAATGAAATGTTTGGGGGGGGGGGGGGATTAATTCTTCAGGCAGTTAGTAGATAGTATAATTAAGTAAGAAAAAAGCAGACGAAACAACAAGTAAGGAAAAAGAAAAATGGTATGTTACAGATCCTAGTCCCGGTGCCACTGGAAGTTGTATTGCTATTCGAGGAAGTGGCCTTGATAAACTTTGTCCTAATGTGATGTGATGTGATTATGATTTTTAACGTAGCTTTAACAATTTTTCAGTCATATCGCTACGATGTCTGCAGTGTGGCAGTTTATAGTGATGTCTAGCACTGGGGGCATCATGCCGCAGACATGTAGCATGATGTCCCACCCAGTCACATTATCCTGACACCAGGCCGACCAGTCCTAACACTAACCTCTTAATGCTGAGCGCCAAGCGAGGCAGCTGTTAGTACCATTTTTGTAAGTCTTTGGTATGACTCGACCGGGGATCGAACCCACGACCTCCCGCATCCGAGGCGGACGCTCTAACCACTAGGCCACCGGAGCGGTCTCTTTGTCCTAATAACGTCCTTGCCGACGTGGACAGACTAGAAATTATAATTGGTGGAAGACGAGCCGGTAATAATTTCCCATAAATCATTAATGAAGCAGCTGCTATTTGTCAGAGATTATTTACAGCCGGTATCATGGCCATTAACGTTTATCGGTCCCTTATCGATGAAATCGCTGATGATTACCATAGTGATTGACGGTATGCAATTAGATAAATGACAAGAAAATAAGACTGCATACATAATGCTCAACGTGGACCTGTAATGGTCAGGGTGATAAATTCGCGATTATCTACGTATAACGATTTACGGTGATGGACTCGGTGATGTTGTTCAGGGTCTATTCAGAAGGATAGCCCCAAAAGAAATACCGGTTGCAATGCAACTGGGAATGAAAGCTATTGACGTTGTTCGTGATGAAGGTATTGGTGCTGTTGACGATTTTGCCAGTAAAGCATTCTCAGCAATCAAGGACAGATTAGCACGATTAATGCGCAGACCGCCAGCGGTCCGACCACAGCCAATAAAATTGCCCAGCACTGAACTTACGAGTGTAAACGTCAATAAAATAAGAAATCAAGCTGCGAATAAAAAACTAGCAGAGTTGGCAGGTGTACCTCTATCAGAAAAAGAAAGAAAAAAAATGTGTACCTCTATCAGAAAAAGAAAGAAAAAAATATATATATATATAACTGCTAGTCTGATAGCAGGAGGTGGTCTTCATGTATCTCATCCAGCATTTGACATGTACGCACCAGTTCTCAAGGATGAATCGGTGCGTGATTATCAACATTATTCTTATGACGCACGTGTACCTGACTCACGTGGAAGAATCAAAATACAAGTTCAGGATACAAGTATATATTTCTACTCGCTGAGGCATTCATTGAGATCGAAGGTAAACTTTTGAAAGCAGATGATGCAGCAGACGGACTTTTAGATCAACCTGGTTTTGCTAGCAATGGTGTTAAATCGTTATTTAACAGCGCCACATGCACGATTGATGGATGAAATATTGAATCATGCTTGGAAAACATCGACGTTGCCACGACGATACTTGGCCTTGCAAGATACAGCGATGATTACTCGAGATCATCTGGTCGATCATTGATGTTTGCAAAGGATACAACTGATTATCAAGAAAGCAGAAACGTAAAACTAAATGTAGCTGGAACTGAAGTTGCATCAATGAATGAAAATTTTGATCTTCTCCACTCTCTCTCTACACCTCCACCGTGATGCGTGGATTCCGAAAATACATGTGGGCTGTACTGTGTCATCTTTAATAATAGATTGTCTGCATTACAATATTTAAATCAAGCACATTGAGATTCAAATGCAAACTAATCAATGTCATATGCGGACGTAAATATTATATACACTGAAAGTTCAAATAAGAAACCTGACTGATCTCGTTTCCTTTGAATAATGTTTGAAATTACAACCAGGATCACATGATTATACCAGCTCCACCATATTCTTTTTGTGACACATGATTTAATTTTAATATGAAAGTGTATTTGTCTTTTACATTCCTCTGACATAATAAATCATAACAAAATTGTTGCTACTTCTTTCAGTGTCTTACAATGTTCCACCTATGCGCTTTCAACTTTAATGAATTGCTACTCAGTCAAAAATGAAATTAAGGTATGATGAAATTCAAAGGAAAGGATTTTTCAACCT
>JAECUM010019165.1:0-50000 GCA_016617855.1 Megalonaias nervosa | reverse complement strand
TTCCAGAAAATTGTTTGTTTAAAATTTAAATTCCCCTAGTTTTAGAATATTTTAAATCCCAAGTACTATTTCACATTTTGTTTGAAATCTTTAGTGAAATCAACAGGCTTTTTCACAATGTCATCAACAGTGGAAACTTTTCTTTCTAATCCTACTCAGGAGCAGATGGATCATTTGAAAAAAGATGACTCGCTTGAACTTGCCAGAAAATAAGATCTTTCTGAGGCCAAAGGCTTCTTTAACGAAGCAAGAAATAAAAAACATTTTGATCCAGCATTTGATAGAGAAGAACGGCTTAGATAAAAGTGTTTTCGCTTCGATCGGTAAATCTGTATCAGACTGTGACATAAAAAAGGAATTAAAAATGAAATACAAGATGAAATTGGAGTTAAGAAAGTTCGAGCTTCAGTAAGAGGAGAGAGAGAAATAAATCCAGTTGCAATTGGAAAAAGAATAAGAACAAATGTAGTTACAACTGGAAGAAGAAAAAGTACAAATGGACTTTTACAAAAAGAAGAAAAAGAAATGTTATTTGAAAAAGAGGAGAGAGAGAACAAATGCAGTTAAAATTTGAGAAAGAGGAGAGAGGGAGAGGTGAGAGAGAAAGACAAAGAAAGACAAATGCAGTTACAGAAAGAACAAATACAGTTACAAAAAAAACAAATGCAGTTACAAAAAGAAGAAAAACGAATGCAATTAGACAAGGAAGAGAGGGAAAGAGAGGGATTATCAATTTAGAATAAAAGACATGGATCTGGCAATTGAAAAGCAAATTTCGACGTCACATACAAATTCAAGATTCCATATTACAAATAAATATTGGGTTAGTGACCCCTTTCAGACAAAAAGAAGTAGACAAATATTTTCCTCTTTTTGAAAAAGTCGCTAAACATTTGAAATGGCCAAGGGAGCATTGCACTCTATTATTACAATGTGTACTTACTGGTACACCTCGTGATATTTACATTTCACTGTCACTACCGCAGGGCGCTGATTATGATGTGGTTAAGGACTGCATCTTAAACGGTTATGCGTTAGTCCCTGAGGCTTATCGGCAAAATTTCAGGAATTCTAGAAAATCAACTGACCAGACCTATGTTGAATTTGCATGGGAAAACACACAACAATTCGATAGGTGGTGATCTTCTAGAAAGGTTAACAAAGATTACGAAAGTCTCAGACAACTCATGTTAGTTGGAGAGTTTAGGAACTGTGTCCATAGTGACATAAGGATGTATCTTTACGAGCATAAGATCGAAACCTTGGAAAATGCTGATCATAATGCAGACGAGTATTCTTAAACTCATAAACTTCCTCTTGTATGCAAGTCTTTCACTCAGCTGTCTACTGGTAAAAAGGTATGTCAGCCTAATACAAGCCCTTCTAAAACTCAATCTGGCACAACCTTTAAAAATCAAGCTTCTGATCAACTTCATTCAAAATCCTTGTCTCTTCCAACGTGTACCTATTGCAAGAAAAAAGGACACGTCATTTCTGATTTGTTGGGTCTCATAAACCCCCGTCTGATTTTATTATGGAGAATTATGAACCATTTATGTCGAAGGGTTCTATGTCATTATTTCGTCATTTGGCCAGACCTATCTCTATTAAAATTTTAAAGGATACAGGAACTTCTCAGTCTTTTGTTATCAGGAACTTTGCCTTTTTCTGAGTAGTCTTCTTCTAATCAGAATGTTCTCATTCAGGGAGAAGAGTGCGGCTTTGTTAATGTTCCTCTCCATTCTGTACATTGGTCATCAGACTTAGTTTCGGAACCTCTGACAGTCGGAATAGTGTATTATTTACCCGTTGAGGACATTTATTTGTTACTAGGCAACGACCTAGCTGGAGACAAGGTTGTGGTTAATCTACTTGTAACTAAAAAACCTTCCTTGGATCAGAAAGTTGATCCTATTGAAAAAGAATACCCTGATTTATACCCAGCTTGTGCAGTTACCAAAGCTATGGCAAAGAAAGCTCTTCAGAATGACTTTGAGGTCATTTTTATTCCTTGTTTGGATCAATCAAAATATATTGATCACAGTGACCCTCTTTTAAATACTTATTGTCTTTTATCTAATCAGAGTGACAAAGGAAAATCACTTGTCCTCGAAGAGGAAAAAGATCCTGAGATATCCTGCTTGTTTTAGAGGGCCATTAGTTAAACTGAAGCCACTGAAGTACCTTTCTGCTATTTCATTAAAAATGGAATTCTTATGAGAAAATGAAGACCTCCCGAGGTACCTGCTAATGACGAATGGTTAGCGAACTATCAGATCGTAGTTCAAAATCTTACAGACAGGAAATAGTTTGGCTCATGAAGCTCCTTAGGCTGGTCGTTTAGAGCTAAACAAATCTTATCATAAGATCTTGACTCACTTTTTTGGCGAAAACTCAAAAGTGATGTTGGTAAATTTTGTAGATCTTGTCATACTTGTCAAATGGTAGGAAAACCCAACCAGAAGATACCTAAGGCTCATCTGCAACCTATTCCTGCATTTGACGAACCATTTAGCAGAATTATGGTAGATTGTGTTGGTCCCTTACCTAAGACCAATTCAGGCAACCAATATTTGTTGACCATTATGTGTGCGTCAACAAGATTCAAGAGGCAATTCCTTTGAGGAATACTATAGTAAAAGCTTTGATAAAGTTTTTCTACTCCATTTGACCTTCCCAAATCAGTCCAATCAGGTCAAGGGTCAAGTTTTATGTCTGGAATTTTCCAGCATGTTATGCTTGAATTTGGTACTCAGCAATTCAAGTCAAAAGTGAAACTATGGTTTCACAGAACTTTACTTGAGAGAACATTTGAATCTTGTAATAGAGTTATTCTCTCTTGCTTATTCTTCATTTTTTTTTTTTTTCAAATTAGATTTTACGGCCCTTACAAAGTAAAGAATAACATGAATGGGTTAAATTATAATAATAGTACTCCAGTCTAAATAAATTAATGGAGTACTAGTATATTGAGAGAGATAGCCAAGTAAATCATGCAATTAATTTAGTTGTACCTGTCCCACAAACTGAGGATTTAAGTGAAGAAATTCAATTGGACTCAGTTGATATTGAAGCAACAAATCTTCGGAATTCGGAAATTATGAAAAATCTGGACCAGCATCTTTAACATTTAAAACAACCAGAAAGTAATGAACTTTAACAGTTATTATTTGAATATGAGCAATTGTTTCCAGATATTCCTACAAGGACAAACAAAATTTTTCATGACGATGAAATTGTAGAGCCAAAACCTGTGAAACCACACCCATGCAGGATGAACCTTCTCAAACAGGAATACTTGAAAAAGGAAATTCAGTATTTACTGGAGAACGATTTCATAGAACCCAGTAAAAGTGATTGGAGTTCACCATGTATACTTGTTCCAAAACCGGATAAAACGTTCCGTATATGCACTGATTATAGGAACGTGAACAGTGTGACAAAAACAGGTTCATTTCCCTTACCAAGAATCGAAGACTGTATTGATACAATTGGAAATGCCAAGTATGTCACCAAATTTGACCTTCTGAAAGGATTTTGGGAAACTCCACTAACGGAAAGGACAATGGAAATTTCGGCATTTGTGACTCCAGATGGACTCTATCAATATAAAGTAATGCAGTTCGGGATGAAGGGTTCCCCAGGTACCTTTCAACGCTTGATGAATATGATTACCTCTGGTTTAGATAATTGTGAAGCTTACATTGATGATGTCATCATCTACAACGACACCTGGAAAGAACATCTAGCCACGATTGGAAAATTCTTTGGAAAACTCACTGATGCAAATTTGACAATCAATTTATCTAAAAGTGAGTTTGCCGAGTTTGTTTAAGTTTTCTAGGACATACTGTGGGACATGGTCAAGTTAAACCTATGGATGCTAAGTTCAAGGCTATCTCTGATTTCCGTGTGCCTGTCAGTAAAAAGAAATTGATCTGATTTTTGGGTATGGTTGGATACTATCGAAAATTTTGTTCCAATTTTTCTAATATTCCTGAACTCCTGACACACTTGTTAAAGTAAGAAAAACAAGTTTCTTTGGACTGGAAAATGTCAGGAGGCTTTTGATAGATTAAAAGCCACACTGAAAAGTGCACCAGTTTTCACAGCTCCAAATTTCAATCTTTGAAATTATCTGTTGATGCAAGTGATGTTGGGGTTGGAGCAGTATTGATTAAGGAAGACAGAAATGGCGTTGATACCCAGTGTGTTATTTCTCTAAGAAATTAAATAAGAACCAAAGAAAATACTCAACAATCGAGAAGGAATGTTTGACTTTAATATTGGCATTACAGCATTTTGAAGTTTACATTAGCTCGGCTCCTTCTCCGGTTGTTGTGTTTAGTGATTACAACCCCCTTACTTTCATCAACAAGATGAAAAAGAAAATAAAAGATTATTAAGGTGGAGTTTGCTTTTGCAAGAATGTAATCTTAACATCAGGCACATCAAAGGAAAAGACAATTTGACTGCAGATGCACTTTCTCGTGTATAGAAATATTATTTCATGCAGACTTCATATGATTCATAAGAATTTTCTGATGTAATTTTATTTTACCTCATGTATAATTTACATATGGTAAAAAGAAAGCTTTATTATATAAATCTTTCTTTTCCTTTATGGGGGAAGTGTTATGTATATATAATTTAATTACTTGTGTGTTAGCTTTAAATTCTTTTTTTTTATTTTTCTTTTATTACATTTTATTGCAATGATTATTTTCATGGGATTTGATACTTTTTTTCAGTAAATTCAATCTGCTTAGAACGTAAAAGTATGACTTAAGCACTATTTTTAGCTAACTTTGGTTCATAGATTTTGTAAACATTGAGTGAAGATGATTGGCTATTACTAAGGTCATTTTCGGCCCACGTGTTAGCTGAGTTGTAAACAGCCTTTCTTTATATATATATATTTCCAGTGTGAGAATTTGATTCTTAGGTAGAGCTATTCTTGCCTAAGTGACAATTTTCATTTTTTTTTATTGCGCTGTTCAAATTTGAAATCATGTAGCCTGTCACGTGAGCACCACATAATCTAAAATCAAAGCTTTAAACAGCACTTTTGCTATTAGATTGACCAGTCATATCTTACACCTTGAGGGTACAAGGTGTTTCTGTTGTTGATGTCAGATTGTTTTGAAGTTCATCTATTTTTTGGAATTTAATAATTTATTCTCTAGAAAACTAAACAAGTGTACTGTTTTATAAAAAGTTCTGGGACAAAGAAATTCAGTGGAAATTTATTCTGGAATTTTCACAGAAATATTATATACAGTGATTCAATTGAGGATCTGTTGCCACCGTAACAACGACCTAATCTGACATCATTGCCTCCATATTGGAATTTCATCGAGATGTGAACCTGGATTCAATTAGCACTGTTTAGTGATAGGACTTATATTTTTCAATCTCAGAATTAAATTTTGGATTCAATTCACAAACCGTAAGTCGTATTTTCTATTTTTTTACGTTGTTTTCTGGAGAAATAAATTATTTTGTTAAAATTTACAAATTCACTCTTTCTTTGGTTACTTTTGTTCGAGCCTACATGTATATATATATATATATATATATATATATATATATATATATATATATGTATATATACATACATACACATACAGATATGTATATATCAACATTTAACTTGAAGATATTACCTACTCTTAGTATATAAATATATATATATATATGTGTGTGTGTGTGTGTGTGTATGCATAGAAATGCATACATGGAGTTCTAAAATTAGACATTTCATATTTAATTCCTATATATCAGTTATAGTTCTATATATTGTGTCAGATGTATAATCCATGTAAGTATCAGACATAAAATTTATCTATCTATCTCTCACATATGTCTACAACAGTCTTGACACATGTATCTGGTAGGTAAGTACATTTGGTTTACCCATTTCTTATCCTTGTTTCTTGCCATAAAGAGTCTAATTTCAACATCACAGAATTTCTCAAAATGAATCTGGCAAAATCTTTGGAAAACATTTCAACTTGTTATTGGTTATAAATGTTTGAATATTTTTTGCCGGTTAGGGTCCTTCCTTCATGCTTAAACATTTATCTGTAGTATGGCTTCTCATAAGCCTCTTAAATATTCACTCCGATTATACCTTTGGTCACATATATCACATTTGTAAAATTTTTTCCCATAGGCAGACTTGTGTACACCTTGAGAAATCCATTACCACTCAGCATCAGTTGATTACATGCTTCACACTTCAATGACTTTTTGCCTGCATGTATCCTTATGTGCTTCCTCAGACATCCACTCCTGAAGAACCTTCTATCGCGTCTTACTTAAATGCTTTTCTTCATTAAGCATAATTTTCTAGATGTTCCTGCAAGTAAATCTTTTATGACATACCTAACACTCAAATGGTTTTTCTCCTATATGCATCATCGTGTGCTTATTAAGATTTCCACTAAGAGTAAATCTTTTATGGCATACTTCGCGCTCAAATGTATTTTCTCCAGGATGAATCCCATTCTTATGAAACATTTTATCATGCCCTTCACCCGAATATGGTTTTACCTCCATTATGAATCTCGATGCACAGTCTTAAATCTCCAAACTGATAAAACATTTTATCACATACCTCACACTTAAATGATTTTTTTCCAGTATGTATCCTCATGTGTAGCTTCGGATTTCCACTGTAAGGAAACATTTCATCACACACTTCCCACTTGAATGGTTTCTCTTGGTTCTTACTAAACACTGCTTAAACCCTGACAAAGCCACACAAAGCAAGTCTGACAGAATCATGTGAAGTAAAAACAGAAAAGTGTATTTGTATTGTAAAAGAGACTGATCAGTTAATATCATCTTTGAAATGTTCGTTCTTATTTTAAAATGTGTCAATTTTATAAAATGTAGAAAGAAAATGATAGCTCTCTAAGTGTTTCCTATTGGGTTACTAAACTTTTGTTGATATACATTTCATTTAAAATGGTTTTTCTCCAGTATGAATAATCATGTGCAGCTTTAAATGTCCACTCTGATTAAACATTTTATCACACATTTCACACTTATATGGTTTTTCTCCAGTATGTATCCTCAGGTGCAGTTTTAAATGTCCACTGTGATTAAACATTTTATTACATAGTTCACATTTATATGGTTTTTCTCCAGTATGTATCCTCATGTGGAGTTTTAAATTTCCACCCTGACTAAACCTTTCATTGCACACTTCACACTTATATGGTTTCTCTCCAGTATGAATCCTCATATGCATTTTTAACTTTCCACTCATACTAAACATTTTATCACACACTTCACACCTAAATGGTTTTTCTCCAGTCGGCCTATGCATCCTCATATGCATTTTTAAATGCCCACTCTGATTAAACATTTTATCACATAGTTCACACTTATATGGTTTTTCTCCCGTATGAATCCTCATGTGCCGCTTTAAGTTTCCACCCATGGTAAACCCTTCATGACATACTTCACACTTAAAAGGTTTTTCTCCAGTATGTATTCTCATGTGCCGTTTTAAATATCCACTGCGACTGAACATTTTATCACACATTTCACACTTAAATGGATTTTCTCCAGTATGTATCCTAATGTGCAGTTTTAAATCTCCACTCTGATTAAACATTTTAGCACACACTTCACACTTGAATGGTTTCTCTCCAGTATGAATCCTCATGTGCCGTTTTAAATGTCCACTGCGACTGAACATTGTATCACACACTTCACAGTTAAACGGTTTTTCTCCGGTATGAATGCTCATGTGCAATTTTAAATTGCCCCTTTGAGTAAACATTTTATCACACACTTCACATTTATATGGTTTTTCTCCAGTATGAATCCTCATGTGCAGTTTTAAATTTCCACTCTGACAAAACCTTTCATCGCATTGTTCACACTTAAATGGTTTTTTTCTAGCATGAATCCCCATGTCGAGTTTTGAATTTCCACTCTGATTAAACATTTTAACACAAACTTGATACTTAAATGATTTTTCTCCAGTATCTATCAGTCGGTGCTTCTGTAGGCTAGTCTTCTACGTTGATTAAACTCAGTTTTCATTACAATATGTTCCCAAGATCGAACACGTTTTTCACCATGTGCTTGTTCAGCTTTTATTGTAACTAAAAAGACTTCACTCTGTACATGCATTCCGCCAAGTTCGTCCCGAGTTCTGGAAGAGTCCATTTTCGATACAGAAGCAATGACCCTGGTCGGGATCGTTGCGTGGCATCTGTGAAGAAACCTTAAGCTGCCTCGTCTTTAGTTATCGTCCTACATACATTTAACTTGTCTGTCTCAACAACAACTGACCTAAAATCAATGCAATGAGTATATGAATATAACGAAATGCAGAGTAATGAGCTTTCAATAAGGGAAATGATCATAGCAAGTGCAAAGTTCTTTTATTTCCTGCAAAGTTTTGTTCTTTTTTTTTTTTTTTTCACCTAATGGTGAGGTAATGAAATTTTTTTTTTTTTTTTTTTTTTTTTTTCGATGTGTGTGTGTGTGTGTGAGTGTGTGTGTGTGTGTGTGTGTGGTAATTTCTCAGGCAGTCAGTAGATAATATAATTAAGTAAGAAAAAAAGCAGACGAAACAACCAGTAAGGAAAAAGAAAAATAGTATGATACTGATCCTGGCCCCGGTGCCACTGGAAGTTGTATTGCTACTCGAGGAAGTGGCCTTGATAAACTTTGTCCTAATAACGTCCTTGCCGACGTGGACAGACTAGAAAATATAACTGGTGGATGACGAGCAGGTAATAATTCCCCATAAATCATTAATGAAACAGCTGCTATTTGTCAGAGATTATATACAGCCGGTATCATGGACTGTAATGTTTATCGGTCACTCATCGATGAAATCGCCGATGATTACCACAGTGATTGACGTTATGCAATTAGGTCAGTGACAAGAAAATAAGATGATCATACATAATGCTCAACTTGGACCTGTAATGGCCAGGGTGATAAATTCGCGATTACCTACATATAAAGCGATCTACGGAGATGGACTCGGTGATGTTGTTCAGGGTCTATTCAGAAGGATAGCCCCAAAAGTAATACCGATTGCAAAGCAACTGGGAATGAAAGCTATTGACGTTGTTCGTGATAAAGGTATTGGTGCTGTTGGTGATGTTGCTAGTAAAGCATTCTCTGCAATCAAGGACAGACTAGCATGATTAATACGCAAACCGCCAGCGGTCCGACCACAGCCAATAGAATTGCCCAGCACCGAAGTTACGCCTGCAAACGTCAGTAATATAATAAATCAAGCTGCGAATAATTAACTAGCACAGTTGGCAGGTGTACCCCTATCAGAAAAAGAAAAAAATATATAACTGGTAGTCTCATAGCAGGAAGTGGTCTTCGTGTTAGACGATAACAAGTATAATAAAATGTTCAAACGTGTATTTGATCCTGCATTTGACATGGACCACCAGTTCTCAAGGATGAATCGGTGCGTGATTATCAATATTGTTCTTATGACGCACGGGTACCTGACTCACGTGGAAGAATCGAATTACATGTTCAGGATACAAATATATATTTCTTACCTGCTGAGGCATTCATTGAGATCGAAGGTAGACTTTTGAAAGCAGATAATACAGCATCCGGACTTTTAGATCGACCTGGTTTTGTTAGCAATGGTGTTATATCGCTATTGAACAGCGCCACATACATGAGTGACGAAAGAAATATTGAATCATGCTTGGAAAACATCGACGTTGCCACGACGATACTTGGCCTTGCAAGATACAGCGATGATTACTCGAGATCATCTGGTCGATCAATGATGTTTGCACAGGATACAACTGATTATCAAGAAAGCAGGAACGTAAAACTAAATGCAGCTGGAACTGAAGTTGCATCAGTGAATGTAAATTTTATATGGGGATTCGCATCACGTCGATCAATGTTGAACGGCGATGAAGAATTTTCATGTGTGATTCCACTGTCGCATATATTTGGATTCTGCAGAAATGCTGGAAAAGTTATATTTGGCGTTAAACACATCGTGGTAATTGTTAGAAAAGCCATCGGCATTGCTGCAATATGGCGTGATGCTGCCGTTGATGCAAGTGAAGTAAAACTAACAAAACTTTCGTTGTGTATGCCAGTAATGACTCCATCACTTGCCGAAGAAAAACAGTTGCTCTCTTTCATGGATCAAGGTGGTAAATCAACATTATCATGATTGACGATGACCACAGATAGTGTTAAAAGTAATGTTGCTGGGTTATTCACATGGCAAATAGCATCACAGCAGGAGGTGTCAGCACCACGACATGTATTCATTTCAGGAAAATGCCAGAATCGATTCGCTGGAACGAAATCCAGTGGTGTTTGAGACGATTGGGATTAGTGAAGTTTCTTTCAGAATAAATGGACATCAAGAGCCTTCTGAAGAAGTGTTGATGAAATTTGAAAATAATCATGTGGCACATGTTTATCATCGGTTGATTACATTTATGGGGCGTGATCAGAATGTAGATTCTTGTTTGCAGATATCTCAGCGTATTTTCACAATGTTATATCTGATCTATTATTTCTCACTGGAACATTTGGATTTGTATAGACAATCAGTCGTTGATATACACCTCCGAGCTCGTGTAGTACGACTGGCCGTTGGTGGTTATAGGGTAATCGCTGTTGTACTCTCAGACAAAACAACGCTACTTGAAGGTGTTGGTGGATGAATGAGAGTCATTGATGCCCCAGTGGAAAACACGTAATTAAATCGCTTATGATAATTATAATGTCATATCATCATGTTAGTGTCAGTCTGACTTCTGGTCAGATTCAAAAGCTACAATCAGTATCGAAAAGGAACTGTGGAATAAAAATATTGCTGAAACCAGAACAGATCGCAGGTGGCTCAAATAAACTTTCGTTGACAGAACGTCAACTCAGGCACTTCAGTAAAAGCCAAACGATCAAGGATTGGCGTTAGATTTAATCTTTCTGCGGGTGGTATTAACGACATTACTAAGACGGGTTGTATATTTCCACTTCTTGCAGCTATACCAACGTTGATAGCCGCTGCAGCCCCAGCTGTTGCAAAAGCAGCTGCACTTGGTGCTGTTGGAACTTCTGCTGGGATGGCATTAAAGAAAGCAACAGAACAAGGAATAAAAGCTTCAAAAAAAAAAAAAAAAAATTATTAATCACAGTTTGCATGTTAATAGAATCATATACTTGCATCCTTGCAGCCTCATTTACATCAGCCAGAGAGGCACACCTCTGTAGCAGGAAATATTGTATGTCATTGTCATTGTATATTTTGTCAACATCTTCGGATATTGCCACCTTGACTGACTGCATAAGTGTAGATTAGCTTTCTTGCACTTCTGTTGCATTTTTTTAATGATATGATTCTTAAGAGGAAAATTTACAGATATGGTTGGTGCTGCTTCATTGCACAATATTAGTTTTCATGGGTTTGAGCAGATTGACAATATCCGCTGCATTTGACATATCATCCTGTGATAAAGTATATACATGTCTTCCTGTGTCTGATTTCCTTATTTAATAGAAATCTATAATGGCAGGCTGCTGCTCTAAACATCTTTCAGTCCTAAGCCAAACAATGTGTATTTCCTATTGTACTGGTTCTAAAATGAGGGTATTTTTCTTTATTTTAGCATTATTTAAATTATAATGGTTAGCATTTATAATGTACTGAGTAATTTAAGTACTCGGCTAAACCATCTCAGTTAAATGCACAAATCAATTTTGGAATTTTTAAAAACGTTTAAGGAGAATTTTAAAAAAATTTATTTCAACATTATTATGATGACTTTTATATATAGTGCACAAATCTAATTAGATGCACAAGTCAATTTCTGGAATTAAGTTTTTGTTTTCAATTTTGCTTTTGTCCTGTGGGGAAAGATTGTTAGGGTCAGTAACAAAAATGGATATGATCAACCGACCATAAACACACAAATATTTTTCTGCCCTATCATAAGAACTTTTCCAACATCTCTAGACATCTTTGGATAAGTTTGTGTTTAGGAAACTGCAGCAGCTCTTGTCAGGATTTCAGCATGGTAGCAGCAGTTGCGTCTCGATGAAAAAAGAGACAGTGTGCTTGATTCTGCCAAGAAGACATGATATCTGAAGAACTTGCATCCCTCTCTGGGTTGCTAGATCTATATATGTGCAATGCACTTGATATGCGGTGTGAACTTTGCCTTTTGAACAGCAACATCCATGTTCCCAGCAATATTTGTTACAGTTGGAAGTAACTTGTGGGGTCTTTCCAATTGCCATTCCGTTCTGACATCAACTAATACAATTTCCCACATATTTTTACCAGAGTGACACCTATTTAGAGGTCTTGTTTGAAGTGTCTGAAGAACAAAGCTTTTCATGCACATTATGAATCAAATGATCTGTGACTTTTATGTAACGCTGTAGACCTTGAAGTCCAACCATATGTAGTAATGACTAGATTCTGCCTTCGATATGGTGTTTTTCACTTCTCATTTTATTTGATGGTATAAACATGGGATGACCTTTTTGTGAAGTGTGTTCTCGATGAGATGATGTAGCAAGGTTCTAGGGTTTGAATCAGATTTATGAAACCTAACAAATCAACAATTAAAAGGGTGCATATCATGTGCAATAAACATTAATGTATGCTTAGTGAATGTCTGTGATCATTGCGATGAAACTATTGGAGATTACAAAACTTCTGAGCTGACCATGCAGTGGTTGTTCCATATGGTAGCATAGGAATAGTAGAAACACTGGCCTTGGGAATTGAAATCGTGTCATCTTCAAAAGGAATTCAAATTGGTTGGGTGATGCCCTTTTAAATGTGTAGATAGATGTATATTTATTTGTGGTGTTTTTAGTATTCGTAAGATGTGAAAAACTGATTGCCATGCACCTGAACTTCTATGCTTTGCCTACTCCATTTTCATACTCAATGGGATAACTGAAATAGTTCCAAGGCCATGATCTTCAAATTGCAGGTAACTCTGAATCAAATTTCTAAGCCTTTTGGGTGTGCACCATTTGACTGGCTGCTGGACTTGTCTTGCTCACCCCAGTTTGTTGTACATTGCATGAAAGCATTACACATGTCTGTGTGATTAAGAATTATTATGCATGGTATCTCCAGTTCTCCACTAGTTTAGTCTTACACAAAGAGAAAAGAGTTATCACTTACAGTAATATTATAATAATTCAAGAAAACAATATTTTCTCAGAAACTATTATTATTTTTTATGTCTTTGATTAAATTTTAAAGGTATTATGGTGCCATTTGAAAAACATAAGAAAACATGCAGTTCCCTTTTACAAGGAAACTTGTATCTAAAACAGGCCCGGGTGCAGGAAAAGAGATGACTAACCAAATCCCTCACATTATATTTCCTGTATATATGAAAGAACTACTGCAACAGTTCAGCCTAATGAGCTTTTAATTTAAATAATAAAACGGAAAACAGCAAATAATTATTCATGATCATTGAAGAAGACAGCAATTTTTACAAGTTAAGTATTGTTTTGTATCAATTCTTCAACTTGTGCATCGATATGTGTCTCAAAATGGCACAAATAATGATGCATCAATGAATCGTTTCACAGCCTAAATTTCTTCAATTCTGTAACAAAGCTGGAGACGGTACAATTAACAAGCGTTCATAATCTCGCTTGTCAAAAGCTACAGTGAGGTACCAAGCTATGTTTTACATTGTGCATGTAAATGTTGTTGAGCTGTTTCAACTGCTGTTTGTCTAAAAGATATAGACATTAGAGACTGCTTGACATGACCAAATCTTGTAAAGCATAAGCTTTCAACACTTTACACTGACTGCAGATACATAACGTCACTAACCACCCCAGTCCTTGCACAAAGTTTAGCCAATCCATCCTCTTTAACACTAATAGAAAGCTTTATTTTATATAGTGAACAATGATAAATGCAAGAGGCTATTCTGTCGCCAAACATGGCAGATCACAGCTTCTAACCAGTTATTTTGGATTTTGGGTGATATTTGGAGAATAAAATACCGAAATATGCCAAGGAAAATCATTGTATATAGCAAGTCAGATGTGGTTAAAAAAGTGGAGGAAAGTATACATCTAATAGGGAGATGTAGTTTATGACAAGGGAATTAAAAGAGTAAACATCAACACAGATAAATGAGATCAGGAAGTTTGATTACCTTACTAAGACAGTATGTGGTGGCAGTGCCATATGGGTCCAAGGACAGTCCGGAGGCACCTGTACTATTGACACCTGGTGGCTCTGCTCCAGCACAAGCTGGTTTGGAGTTGGAGGTGACAGTATATGTTTCTAAATGGAACATGGTTATATTATTTTATCACTTATCATTCCATTAGTGTGTTTGCATCTTAAATCATAAGATTAAAATTTGAATTCAAGAATGTTGTAAGGGTTGCTCTTTGTTCTATTCGATCAAACTTTGAAGCTTCTTTATCCTTAAAAAAGTGTAGGATGTACTTCCTTCTCACCCGTCCCATCAAATGAGTTGGTTTCCATCCTTTTCCATGCTTGAACATTTGTTTGTACTTCCTTCTCATTGGACACTTATCCAAAGAGCTGTTTTCCTTGCCCTTTCCACTTTTATCAGTACTGCATATCTGACTTTAATAATGTTGTCTCCCACTCTCTCTGGTGATACCAGAAGTTTTGAGTGGTCTTTTTTAACGTAAGATTCAGGACTAACTTTCTTCTGAACTAGAATTGTATTTCTCGTTTGATTGCTCACCGACGACATCTTCCCTTGATTCACTTGTAATATTAAAGAAATAAGTAACCCTCATCTGTTTAGGTGGTTTCACCATCAATGTCATAGTCTTTAGCATGACCACATTCCTTTGTGAATGCATACATTATTACAGCAGAAATCATATGCATACATTATTACAGTAGAAATCATATCAAGCATTCAAGTAACTGGCAAATATTCATAAATTGCTCATATTCCTCTAACTTTCTAAGGTAGTATTTACCAACAAATTGCTGATAGTTTATTTTTGAAGATACGCAAGCAAATTTGATTCTGCAAATAATAGTGGTCATCAGTTTTGATCAATTATCTTAATCTCTCTAGGCAATAGTGACATGCAGAAACCACGCATGCATCAGCTGATTTACGATATTTTCTAAAAAGGACAACATCATAAAGAGGCCACTCCTATACCATTCATATTTATGCATACTGATGTGAATACTGACAAGTGACATTGGAGATGGAATTCAGTGTAAAGTTTCGCAATTAATTTACATATACTTTTGAAATTGACGTTTACTAATGGGTTTTGAGATTTTTTCCCCCTGAATTGCAATAGAGGAAAAAGCACGCCCTAGGGGCACACAGGGTCAAATTTGGGGGACAGGACAAAAATCTGCTCTAGATGCAACACTGCTTCTTCCATTCATTCTTTGCAATTCACTTTGCTTTCATAGCTTAAGCATAATCTGAATTTTGTTTCAAATCAGTGTTGGAATTTTTCCTAGTGTAGTGTGAAAATAATATATTTGATATTATATCAAAATAAAATTGTAACAATGGTTTTACTTTCTAGAACAATTGTATCTTTTTGATTTGCAATATGTTTCATTTTCGACTCTGTCCATCTTAGGTGCTCTCTCTCTCTCTCTCTCTCTCTCTCTCTCTCTCTCTCTCTCTCTTCACACACCCAAATAATTTAAATATCAATATCGATAATATTACATTTGTACACATTTCATTGGAGGATTGAGCATCTTGGATGCAATAATGGTAATTTACTAACAATAGGAGATATTACAATATATTTATCGATGCTAGTCTCTGAATCAATACCCAAACAGGCATGTCTATGTATTGAAATGCTCTTGTAACAGTCAAATGAACTTTATTTCACGGGTCATGCAAGTCTTGGTGCTGGATTAGGCATTTCAGAGAGTTTGTGTTCTGGCAGCTTGGTTGCCTAGGAGAAGGTGTATGAATGGTAATACTCAGATGCTATGTGTGGTGCATCCTGAACAAGTACTCTCTTCCATTTTGGCAATACGCTGGATATATAATCTCCAGACCTACGAGAGCTTTTTACAAGCGTAGCTGTAGTTGGGGAAGGAATTTTTCTCTAATAATGCCTCTATTACTTGCATAATGTATGGATATGTTATTTTCATTGGTTATACAATCCATCAGCCCCCCTTCTTCTATTTGGATCTGTGGTAAAAATAAAAACAGAATGTAACATTTAAATTAAAAACACAGATTTCTGGTTCTGTCTCTGGATTTAACCTCAACAGTTTCCCCCAAACCAAACTTGTGGCAAGCTTGTATCATCAAATACTTGTTAGCTTGTGCAAACTTGCCATTCCGTTCTGACATCAACTTCCTCTAGTAATGCCTTCATTAGTTGCCGAATGTATGGATATGTTACTTTCATTGGGTATACAATCCATAAGCCCCTAATCTTCTTCTTTGATATATGATACCTATAACATAAAGTCAGAATTCAACATTTCAATTAAAAAGACAGGTTTCTGGTTCTATCTCTAGATTTAACCTCAATAGTTTCCATTTTGTTTCGACATGGTAGGCTACAACCTTATTAACATGATTAAACCAGAGACTGTGGTTAATTCTGTAGTGCATGCAACTTTTTCTGATATTGATATTCTTTGCAATGACATTGTAAAATGAAGGAAATATACAGGTATCTCAATATTTAAAGGGCAGTGCTTACTAACTACATTTTAGCAAATCTTATATCCATTGCAAGGTTTGAAAACTAAGAACATACAGAAAAATTGCAAGTAAAAGCGTTATGTAGAATTTTACAGTGAACTCGATCAAAGGGACAGAGTTGGATGAAGGTGCATGAATACAAAATGTCATAGTTTATTGTTATTTGAGTTATGTTAGTTTTAAGACATTACTGGCTATAACATGCGGAGCTAACAGAAGCTAAATGCCTTTTCCATAGGCATTCTAAGACAGCAAATAGAAGCTAAATGCCTTTCCCATAGACATCCCAAGACAGCAAATAGAAGCTAAATGCCTTTCCCATAGACATTCCAAGACAGCAAATAGAAGCTAAATGCCTTTCCCATAGACATTCCAAGACAGCAAATAGAAGCTAAATGCCTTTCCCACAGACATTCCAAGACAGCAAATAGAAGCTAAATGCCTTTCCCATAGACATTCCAAGACAGCAAATAGAAGCTAAATGCCTTTCCCATAGACATTCCAAGACAGCCGATCCACACTGATATGGGACCTGGAACTCTTGTTTTACGAGTCTATTGCTCAACAAACTGAGTGCTGTGATATCAGAGTGCTGTGATATCAGAGATTTGCAAATATCAATCAAGTTTGAAAGTGACAGCAATACAAAAAAATACCCTTGTTATTGAAGGCGATGATATCCAAAATAAATAACACATGCGTGTCACCTATGCTAAAGCAGGCGAACTAACATAAGGGGTAAATAAATCAAACTTGGTGAGGATATTTTTTAAGCATGTATCAACATCATGCCAGTAACAATTTTTCTCATTTGTATGGCTTAGTTTATGATGGGTTTATTTCTGCACTGTCATACATGTTGTTGTAGTTGTTGTAGGGTTTAACGCCATTTTTCAGCACAAGATAGACTATACATGGCGGCCAGTATAATTGGTGGAGGAAGAGCTCTGGAAAACCCCGGGAAGAACCACCGACCCACGAGAAGCTACTGGCAGTCTTTCTCACGTGCCCACGTTAGCCGAGCCTGAGACTCGAACTCACGCAGACAGAGGTGAGATGGCAGTGATCCGTAACGGTGAGCGCTTTAGACCACTCGGCCACTCGGGGCCACACTGTCATACATAAATAGTTTTCAAAAACACAGATCTACTCAGTTTATATCACTTGTATAAACTGCTGTATCTTATTGTTCTTTTCACAATGTTTCAGGAATATCATTCTAATCTAAATGTCAAATAGACCTTACTGGCTTACATAGTTAAAGAGAGCTTGAGTTAACAGTTAATACAAAAATTACATTTTTGCGACATTGATTGAATATATTTGGCTAACATTAAGCGTTGGAAGATTAGATTTGATACTCTGCATTTTAACCACATATTCTATGCTTAAAGGTTTGTGATTATCAGTGTCCCCTCTCAGAAAATAACATAAGCCAAAGATGTTTGAGTTCAGTTAAATGCACAAAGCTTGCAAATAGTTTGTGTGTATATAGTTTTGTAAAATTGATATCACAGAACTTGGGGATGGAGAAAGTGAAAAAATGGTATAAAACTATAAATCCTATTGGAATTTTTGGTTTTAATGTTGTAGATATATTGTGATAATGTGACTGAAGAAACAAAAGCTTATAATGTTGTTGTTGTTGTAGAGTTTAACGCCGTTTTTTCAGCACAAGATAGGCTATACATGGTGGCCAGTATTACCGGGAGGAAGAATGCTGGAAAACCCCGGGAAGAACCACAAAGCCACGAGAAGTTACTGGCAAGCTTTCTCACGTACCTGAGCTGAGCCTGAGACTCGAACTCACGCAGACAGAGGTGAGATGGCAGTGATCCGGAACAGTCAGCGCTTTAGACCACTCGGCCACTCGGGGCCCCATAAGCTTATAATGAATGAAATACAGAAATACATGAAGCAGTTATGAAAGAGCCACTGGTTTAATGAGCCAATGTACATTCAAAACTCAATTTAATTAGTACTCATAATTACACAATTTAGGTCTTTATTTAATGTTAAAATATGAATTATTATCAATGCAAATTATTGCCGTCAAGTAAACAAACCTTAGAACTTAAAGTTTGGTAGTCACCAAAACAATAATAAATTCTGTTTTCACATGGAAATGAGAACACACTCCACATATTTCTTAAATGACATAATTGCTATTACAAAAATTGTATGGAAACTACAGAAACTGTTTTCACACTTTATAGGATGGAATTTGTTGGACACCTAATCCCCACTGCACTGCTGGGTTGTGCTGAAATGCTGCTGATCTTATGCATATACTGTAACACATACAAGAGTCCATTTAAATTTGTTAAATCTTCTTTTGGATTATTTGATCATTTCAAAATCAGAGAACTTATGGACATGAAAATTGTGTTGAATTTGCCGCTCCCTGTATGTTTCAGTAAAGTAGGAAAACAGCACGCTTATTTGATAACACACTAGAATAATCTAATCTTAACTGTTCTTTTTTATTTTTATTTTTTACTCTACATAAGTAAATTATGTGCAAAACAAACATATCCACTATGCAAAATTGTACACATCCATAGTGTGTATAGCTTATGTTGAGTAAAAATATTGACAAATCATGTTTGCTTCTCTTCATGGGTTTCAACATGTTCTCAAACAGAAAATTGGATCCAACAAATGAGAGAGAGAAGAGAGATAATAATTGTTTCAAGATACCAGTTCACGCATGACGCAGTATATGGTGCAAAATAACCGAGTGTTTATTATATCCATATTAACAATAAAATAATATCCCCCACCCAACACATTCATTTCGAGTGTAGATGACAATATGTTTGATAACCCCAGGTTACAAAGGTATTCTCAAAGACAATTAATACTGTGTTTGCTATTCTATCATGCAGATATCAGTGTGTGTTATAATAATAATAATAATAATAATAATAATAATAATGAGGACTTTGTATATCGCCTACTCTTTAGAAGCTCTAAGCGCTTTACAACATTAGACAACATATATAATGATATGATTACAAAAAACAAGCACCATGAAATTAGAAAACAGAAAACATGCTGAGAATATTTAAGGTAAGGAAGCATTATTAGGTCTTTAAGTATGTCCTTGCAGTCTGAATAGATGAGTATTCAGAGCAATCTTGAACGAGATCACTGTGCTTTTGTCTCTATGTTCAGTGGGCAATTTGTTCCACGTTGCTGGGCCCTGGCATGCAAAAGAACATTGACAATATGACTTCATTTTCATAGTGGGAATAATGAGAATACGATTGTCAGAAGAGGATCGTAAGTATCTCGCTGATGTGTACACATGGGTGAGGTCGGATAGGTATGTTAGAGTGGAGCCCGTCAGTCAAACGTAGCACAGAGAACAAATTTTGTGTTTGATTCTGGATCAAATGGATAGCATGTGTAGGGTACAGAGCTGGGGGTAGGGGAATGGAGTGCTCTGATACTTTAAGGATGATTTGAGCAGCTGTGTTTTGAACTTTTTGAAGTTTCTGGAGTAGATATTGAGACCAACCAGACAGAATTGATTTACAATAGTCCAGTCTTGAAACTACTACAAGTATTTTAGTGGCATCAAATGAAAGATAATTGCGAATGGAGCTGATGCGTCTCAGAGTAAAACCTAGGTTTCGCACTGACTGTGTGAATTTAATGTTGGTGTTGCTGATATTTATTGTTTGAGGTAATGGATGCGAATGAGAAAATCTTTGTGTTGTAATCAGAATGACTTCAGTTTTATTATTCATCTGCAGCATGTTACATGTCATCCATGATTTCACATCGAAAATACATCTCTCTACACCTTGGATGGTAACATCATCTTCAGTTGGGTGGCTAGATTTGTATATTTGGATGTCATCAACGTACAATTGGTGAGACACTGGATGATGATCTATGACACGTGAGGCCGACTCAGTGCATCAAATGAAGAGAACAGGTCATAGAACAGACCCCTGTGGAACACCACAACATAGATCAAATGGGCTGGAGTGTAGGTCCATTTGCGGAAACAAAATGTGTACTGTTGACCAAGTAGAACTTGAACCACAGTGAGGCTGTATCGTGAATGCCAAATACATGCTGGTGACGGTGAAGTAATATATCATGTTCTATTGTGTCAAATGCTGCAGACAAGTCAAGGAGTGCGAGGACTCGAATCTTTCCGCTATCCAAAGCAGAGAGAAAGTCATTAACTACTTTCAGAAAAGTAGTTTCAGTACAGTGGCAAGGGCGATCTGCAGAGTTTACATTGCTAAAAGACTGAATTCAGATGAGATACAACTTGAGATAGAACAACTTTTTCTAAGATTTTCGTCATGAATGGTAGATTAGAAATCATGGCGGTAGTTCTTTAACTTGTTATGGTCGTGTGTATCAGTTATGATAACAAAGGTGGCATGTAATAAAAACTTGGGCAATGATTAAGCACATCTGGTAGAGTGAAGTAAACCTGTTGTTTCAGCTTAGTCTATCAAATACACAGGTTGTTTTAGTTACTAAGCAGGATAAGTCTGAAGCCGACTGGATGTTTTTAAGTATGCCAATTTTTAACATACAAAGTAGGCTGTATTACAAGTCTATGGTCTTAAAATAAGTAACAGGAAAGAGTAAAAGAAAACAAGCTTTGTAAACTCTAACAAATAATTTATTTCCCTAGAATACAAAATAAAAATGAGAATAAAGAACTTGCGGTATTGCGAATTAAATCCCAAAATAATCCAAGAATTACAGACACAAGTCCTAATAATTTAAAGTCATGAATAAAACTCAGTACAAGTCCAGATTAAATCCAAAAACTGACGCCAATGATGTGTCTGTGGTAGCTTGTAGCATTTATGTGTCTTCAGTCTATTGTTGAATCACAGTAATATAATTCCAGGTTTCAATTCTCTTTAATTCCCAGTGAATGTCTATATCCAAGAATTTTATCAGAGCTCTTTTGTATTTCCAAAGAAAATAATTACTTGAATACAGTAATTTAAAGAATGTTTCCAGCCCAAAAATGAAATACTAGACACAACATATAATACAATCTCAAAGCGCTATATCTTAAAGCAACACTGGAAAATCCTATCAGTTACAAGATTCTCGAGTTGACCTACAGTCACATTTAGCATTTTCAAAAAAATAAAACAAAAAAAAACCAAAACAAAACACAACTGCCCAATAGAAAATAACCTAGAATGATCCTGATGTTTACAAAATACAAACCAGAATATGGACTATGTAAAATTCACTTAGGAAATTCCAAAACATACACCTTGACTAGAAAAAAACGGACTTAGTTATAATAATAATAATAATAATAATAATAATAATAATAATAATAAAAATAATAATAACCACAACAACAACAACAATACTACTACTACTACTACTACTACTACTACTACTACTAATTATTATTATTATTATTATTATCATTATTATTATTATTATTAATATTATAATCTGAAAGAGGTTAATTTACAATGTATTAGTTGTCTACTCAGAATAAAATAAAAGAAGTCAGTGCAGGTCAAAGAGAAATTAACTCAATTGTGGGCAAAGTCAAGTCCAACATACAATGTTACACTATACTATCATGTAATGAAATTAAAAAAAACAAACAAACAATTGAATTAAATATACATAACACTTCTTCCCCTCATAAAGAAAAAGAAAGGTTTTTGCAATAAAATTCTCTTTTTACTATTAACGAAATATACATGTGGTAAAAAATTACATAAGATTAAATATTATGAATATCGAAGTATACATGGAACAATATATTTCAATACACGGGAAGGTGAATCTGCTATTAAATTATATTTTCCCTTGACATTCCTGATGTCAGCAATATATTCTTGCAACATCAAACTCTCCTTCATAATCTCTGATTTCTGTTTTTCATCTTCCCGATGTTGTAATAATTAAACTCAATAATCGGAGAAGTAAGCTGAACTAATGTAGACTTCAAATTGTAATGCCAATATCAAAGCCAAACATTTCTTATCGATTGTGGAATAATTTCTCTGGTGCTTATTTAATTTCTTAGAAAAATAGCACACTGGGTGATCTACATCTTGTTTGTCTTCTTGAACCAATGCATCTCCAACACCAACATCACTTTCATCAACATACAGTTTAAATGATTCACTAAAATTTGGATCTGTAAGAACCGGTGCACTCTTAAGCACAGCCTTTAACTTAGCAAAATCCTCCTGACATTTTTTAGAACAATGAAACATGTTTTTCGTGCTCAATAATTTTTCAGCGGTTCAGCAATTATGGTAAAATTGGAACAAAATTTCCGATAGTATCCAGCATCCAAAAATCGCATCAGTTGCTTTTTACTGGTAGGCTTAGGTAATTCAGAGATAGCCTTGACCTTAGCATCATAGGTTTAACTTGTCTATGTCCCATGACATGTCCTAGAAATGTTATTCAAGCATGGCAGAACTCGCGTTTAGATAATTGTCAAATCTGCATCAGTGAATCTGTCAAATAATTTCCGAATTATCGCTAAATGATCTTTCCAGGTGTCGTCTTAGATGATGACATCATCAATGTAAGCATCAAAATTAGCTAGATCAGATGTAATTATGTTCACTGAACATTAAAAAGCAGTAGGCGAACTTGTCATCCAGAACGGTATCACTTTATGTTGATAAAGTCCATCCGGATTCAATGCCGAAATTTCCTTTTTCCTTTCCGTCAATGGAATTTTCCAAAATCCTTTTATAGGTTCAAATTTGGTGACATACTTTGCATTTTCAATTGTATTTATGCAGTCATCGATTCTTGGTAATGGAAATTAATCTGTTTTAGTTAAACTGTTCACATGTTTATAGTCAGTGCACATGCGGAAAGTATTAGCTATTTTAGGAACAAGTATACATGGTGAACTCCAGTCACATTTTTTCGGGTCTATGAAATCATTCTGTAGTGAATACTGAATTTCCTTTTTCAAACATTCCTGTTTGAGAGGGTTCATTTTGTACGGATGTTGTTTCACAGGTGTGGAATTTACAATTTCAACGTCATGGTAGATTTCATTTGCTCTTGTAGGAACATCTGTAAACAAGTGCTCATATTTAAGTAATAGTTGTTTTAATTTATTCTTTTCTTGTTGCTGCAAACGTGAAAGTTGCAGGTCCAGATTATTCATAATTTCTGAATTTTGAAGATTTCTTACTCCAAAGTAGGTGTAGTCAGTTTGCATTCCATCGCTTAAATCTACACTATGTGGGACAGGTGCAAATAAATTAATTCCATGATTAACCTGGCTATCTCTGTCAACATACTCCTTTAACATATATATAAGGCAAAGTTGTATTTGTTTTCGCCTCGCAGGAGCATTGATGCTATAATTCAAATTACTTACCTTCTTTTCAACTGTGTAAGAACCAAAATACTTACCCTGAACAGGATTTTGTAGCACGGACAAAACAGCCAGAATTGTATCACCAGGATGAATACTCCTTTCCATTGTATTTTTATCATACCTTAATTTCATTTTTGACTGAGTAGAGTGCAAATTAGTTCCTGCAACCTCACAAGCCTTTGACAACATCTGCTTAAAATTCGAAACATAATTGAGAAAATTAATTTATGTTTCTACATTTGAAAGAAGTTTATCTTTGAACAACTTCAGTGGTCCACGCACAGTATGTCCAAAAATTTGAATTCTTGATTTAAGTCCATAACAGCAAAACAACAGTAAATGAACGCCTTCCTAACAATGTTTTTTCCGTATCAAAAGTATATGACAGAATCATATGTTTCAAACTTTGATGAAATCATTCTAAAGCCCCTTGACTTTCAGGGTGATAGACAGAAGATCTGAATTGTTGGATGTCTCATTCCTGCAATAACTTGCTGGAATATATCAGACATAAAATTTGTCCCTTGATCAGAATGGACAGATTTGGGAAGACCACATTGATTAAAAATTCTTTATCAAACGTTTTACTTTTGCTTTAGTATTAATATTCCTCAAAGGAATCACCCCTGGCAATCTTGTTGACCCGCACATTATGGTCAACAAGTATTGGTTACTTGAGTTGGTCTTAGGCAAGGGACCGATGCAATCTACCATTATTCTGCTAAATAGTTCGTCAAATGCAGGAATAGGTTGCAGACAAGCCTTAGGTATTCTTTGATTGGGTTTCCCTACCGTTTGACAAGTGTGACAATATCTGCAGTATTTACAAAGATGACTTTTAATTTATGGCCAATACAAGTGGTTTAGGATGAAGTTGATTGTACACCAACCACTCGTCACAGCAGGTACCTCAAGTGGTCTCCATTTTCTCAAAAGAATCCGATTTTAAACGAAATAACAAACAGGTACTTCAGTAGCTTCAGTTTCACTAATGTCCCTTTGAAATAAACAAGGGGTCTCAGATCGTCTTCCTGTTCGACGACAAGTGATTGTCGTTTGTCACCCTGATTAGATAAAAGAGAATGAGTAGTTAAAAGAGAATCACTATGATCAATATCTTCCGATTGATCCAAACAAGGATAAAAGTGACCTCGTCAAAGGCCTGACCAATACATGTGTAAGCTAAAGGAATACTTTTCTGATCAACATCATTGTCAAGATCTTTCTTTGTCATAACTTTATTAACTGCACCTGCTGGGAATAAATCAGGCATTTCTTTTTCAATAGGATCGACTTTCTGATCCAAACAAGGCTTGTCAGTTACAAGGGGATTAACCACAACCTTATCTCCAGCTAGGACATTGCCTAGTAATAAATGAATGCCCTCAATGGGTAAAGACGACACTATTCCTATTGTCAGAGGCCATGAGACTAAGTTTGATGACAAATTTACCGAATGTGGAGGAACATTAACGAAGCTGCGCTCTACTTCCTGAATTCAAACACTCTCTTTAGAGGAAGACTTCTCAAGAAAGGCAAAGTACCTGACAATAAAAGACTCTGAGAACTCCTGTGTCCCTTGAAAATTTTATAGGGATATGATTGTCCTAATCACACGTGAGTAATATAGAACCCTTTGACATGAATGGTTCATAATACTCCATAATAAAATCAGGCTGGGGTTTGTTTGACCCAACAAATGCATTGTTTTTAATACATGACAGTGACGTTGAGCTCTTAGAAATAAGAGCATTTGGAATAGGTCTGTCTTGATCCTGATGCTTTTTTCTATTTGTAGCAATCAGAAATAAAGTTTTGTTTCTTTTTGCAATAGGTACATGTAGGAAAAGATACGGACTTCTGAGCAATCTTATCATCGACTTGATTTCTAAACGTTGTGCCAGATTGAAATGTGGAAGGGTTCGTATTAGGCTGAAATACTTTTTTTGCCAGAAGACTGCTGAGTTGATGATTTACTGACATTTGCTTTTCTTCTTTCCGTAACTGCATTTGTCATGTCATTCTCTCTCTCTCTCTCTCTCTCTCTCTCTCTCTCTCTCTCTCTCTCTCTCTCTCTCTCTGCTCTTTTTGCAGTTGTATTCTCACATCAAGACCATCTATTGGATAGGAACACTGCTGTATTAATTGTAGCTATATTTGTTAGGAAGCATTTATTATACAAAAGAACCCGACTTGTCAAATGTAATTACTTTGGAAGTGATATCTTTAGGGAGTAATCAGAAGCATACAATAAATAAATGTGTTCTTTCATTTGTTTTACAACTGAGATTTTATATCACTGAACTTTGACCTCTTCTAGAGCTCACGGGGGGGGGGGGAGCATAGAATGTGATGGAAGCCGGGAATGCAGAAATTGGTTAAAAGGATGACAGGTACCTTGAATGAAATGAAGCTATCTAAACACTTTCTTAAATATTAATTTAGTTTTACTCGTTTCATTAAAGAAACGTACTTCAACTTAATCCGATTTAGGCATTCCCCGCGTTCATCGCATGCCAGTTAACTGAAACCTAGGTCTGCAGAAGTTGAAAACATTTGCTTGTGTGAGAATTTGAATTTAGTAGAAGAAAAATACATCAGTGTAAGTAAGGTCTGAAAAGAGCACCTTGACCTTAATTTGTGTTAAAACGTGGATGTGTGTCAACGATGTGAGATATTTCTGAAAATCAACGTCATTATTTAGGCACTATGACCTTGCACACAAAGACATACGTATCAGGGGAGACGCCTTACATTGTAAGGCTATCCTCACCTCCGTCTTTATGTACTTACTGAGAGATACGGTGTTTGCGACTCTACGATACATTTCTTCATTAATCTGAGAACATTGGCAGATGCAAAGGTAGGTTTCTAATTACCATTCACTCAGTTCATCTTTAGGAATTGTCTATTTGTCAGCAAAGTCCACTTGGTTGTAATTTAATGAACATTAACTCCAGACTGAAGAGCTATTATTTGGCACACACTACATAGGGGCGTACAATGATTGGCTCAAAATGTATTACTGACAGTATTTAGCAACTACCAATTCACTATTAACTCTTTCTGTTGCTAATGTTTGTTTTAATTATTATATATGGCAACGTCTGATCCAAGTATTTTATGCTCCTGAGTTATGTGTTCACAAAAACCCTCTTCACTCAGGAGGTGGCGAATTTTGTAGTTTCGATTTTAAAATTGAGTGTACGTGTGCAAACGCATATGCAATTTTTTCATGGAACAAGATTCCAAGAGTTGATGCGAGTGAAAGGTAAGTAGATATTTATTTTTTCATCTAAAACTGTTCCCAGATTAATGAAGGGATGTATCGTAATGTCGCAAGCACTGAATATCTCAATATATATGGCAAGTTAAGCGTACCTTTGTCGTTGCAGACGCAACTCGTAAGTTTCTGAGCTGGTAACCCTAGTTTAATCCAACACAGGAAACTCAGTAATGGCTTAAAGAATAGAAAAATATCTCATGAGCAAAACCAATCAGAGGCTCCTCTGATCCATGTCACCCGACTTTTTATATCTGGGCTTTTATAGGTTCGGTCGAGATGATGTCACTCGCTTAGCGACCTACGTTCCGCGATATTGCGAGGTGTAAACAATGTCTTAGTAACAGTACTGTAGCGTTATATATGTTCAATATTGCAAACCGTTTTATTTAATTTTTTTAAAAATTATGAACTGCTGCAAAGTCATTTCTAAATGCAGGATATATAACTACAAATGTGTGTCTATGTAATTATTATTGTAGGTTGAGAAGGTGTGTGACCGCGGTGATGTGTATCTCTCGCGCACATGTGTACACGACAATATCCGCCAATTAGTGTCATAACAGTTTGAAGACGGCATTAGTTGGTATATTGTACAATTTTCGTGAGTAACATGACGAATATAAATAAAGCTATCAGTTAGTTATTTTTGCATTATCTTACGGTTACGAAAAGACGCTTATGGACGCTATGCACAGAAACTAATATGGTGAAAATTAGGGAAAGCCCTTAGAAATTTGCAGCAAATATTTGGCTAAATAATTTAATAAAATGGCCTAATGTGACGTGACATGATGTGTACAACTATGTCACAGATTCTTCTCGTAATTTTATTTATTTATTTTTTTTTAAAGTAATTGTATACAATTGTTTAACATTATTTCCGGGAATATTTTAATGAAATCAGATTAAAAGTATTATTTAAGTTGTTATTGCTTATAATTCTCATCATAGGAACCATTAAAACTCTTATAATAATAATAATAATAATAATAATAATAATAATAATAATAATAATAATAATAATAATAATCTGTATTTGTAACATAGGCAATTGGCCCCAAAGACATGTATGTATTAAAAATATATATTCAACCACAGATTCTAGGATTAATGCACTCATTCTCTCACTTTTGAAGATTTTGCTACATAAACGGGGAAATTATATAGGATATTCATATTATTATTGATTCTCTGTATAAATTTATAACACAGTTTGTTATTTGCTTTACAATGAACTCGTGGCCTTTCTCAAATTATCATACATGGGACAGCAAAGTGAAACTCATTTTCTATATCTGCACAAAAAGGGTACACCAAAACATAAATGTCCAAATATAAAAAATTTGGTAGCAATGGTCAGAGGAAAATCGGATTAGAGCAGACAAGCGTGGTAAGTTCCAATGGTAGACCTGCAATCTACAAACTGGATTCAACTGCTCCTCAACTTGGACAATGAACGTACGTGTACTTGAACAATTACAAGTAAGTCCCGAAGATACACAATTACCACCACCTTCACTTTGGTGAAATGGCTCCTCGACGTCGATTACACTCAAGACAGGTCAGCATCACATTTTCACGAGTATGGCCAAGATTACTATCAATTCTATCCATGGTGAACTGTCGTGGGTCATTACGAGAATACTGCAACAACATTACTGTGTTGCAGTTCGCACAGTGATTATTATGTCATTGTTTCAGTGTCATGATAAATTCAGCTTCAAGATCAAAGTTGCGCTAATTTTGTTTTACCACTGCTGATAACTAGAATATTTGTTTTACTATATCATCGCCATTGCCGGTAGTTTGATTATTATTTACTGTGACGTCTATGATAATCCTCCGCAGCTGAAATATCCTTCTGACTTGAGACACTGCTAGATAAACTAAATTTGACCATTCAATACGATCATCGACAATCCAAATATTAATATCTGAGATAGTTAATCCTTGTGATGAATGAATCGTGTTTGCATATACTAACATCCATGGAGATTTATACATCGTTAACGCGCTCTCTACAACAGTCACAGGAACCACGACAATATCATTAAGAACGAGATTATGGCCATGTGCCTTCAAAGACTCAGAACACAATTATTTGTTTCTTAGTACTGGAAATTGTATGACAATCAATACGGATCATATGTTAATCTAAAATACCTTCAAAACTTTTTTTAAAAAAAACTTTTTTTTCAATTATGAACTGCTGCAAAGTCTTTTCTAAATAAAACCACAAATGTGTGTCTATGTAATCATTATTGTAGGTTAAGTAGATGCGTGACCGCGGTGACGTGTATCTCTCGCGAACATGTGTACACGACAATATCCGCCAATTAGTGTTATAACAGTTTGAAGACTACATTAGCATATTAGTTGGAATATTGTATAATTTTCATGAATAAAATGACGAATATAAATACAGCAATCAAACGATCAGTTAGTTCTTTTTTCAATATCTTACGGTTTCGAAAAGATGTTTATGGGCACTATGTACAGAAACTAATGTGGTGGAAAATAGGGAATGTAATTTGAAATTTCTAGTAGATATTTGGCTAAATAATTTAGTAAAATGGCATAAAGTGACGTGACCTCATGTGTACAGCTATGTCACAGATACTTCTCGTAATTTTTTTCTTTTTTGAAGTAATTATGTACAAGCGTTTAACATTATTTCCCGGAATAGTTCATTGGAATCAGATTTTAAAAATTATTTAAGTTGCTATTGCTTATGATTCTGAAGATATGAACCATTACAACTCTTATAATAATAATAATGATACTACTACTACTACTACTACTACTACTACTACTACTAATAATAATAATAATAATAATAATAATAATGATATTTGTAACATAGGCCATTGGCCTAAATAACATGCATGTATTAAAAATAGAGTACAACCACAAAACGTAACGATACTAGGTTTAATGCACTCATTCTCTCACTTTTGAAGATTTTGCGAGATAAATGGGGAAATTATATAGGATATTCATATTATTATTGATTCTCTGTATAAAGTTATAACACAATTTGTTATTTGCTTTACAATGAACTCATGGTCTTTCTCAAATTATCATACATGGTATAGCAAAATCAAGCTCATCTTCTATATCTGGCCAAACATGTACACTACAAATAAATGTCTACATATAACAACTTTGGTAGTAATGGTCAGAGGAAACTCGGATTAGAGCAAACATACCATAGATTATGGCCATGTGACTTCAAAGACTCAGAACACAATTAATGTTACTATATATTCTCAACATTTGTTTCTCAGTACTGAACTTTCTACTGTGAGAGAATGAATACAATTCATATGTTAATATAAAATACCTTCAAGGATGACTTCACGATGAAGTTCTTATCATAGGTTCGCCGGCATTTCTTTGACAGCCTGTACTGTCAGCAAAACAATGTGCAATGGAAAACATGTTTTACTTCCGGATCATCAACAAGACCTTATTACTCATTTCCATTAAATCTAACTATTGTATCACCACCAAAAAGACACAGGAAAGAATGCTCTAAAATAGAATGGGACTACATTCGTGTGTACTGAACAGGAACTAGCAATTGCGATCTCAGTCATAACAGGCCAATTTTGTATGGCCAATTTTAGTAAAACTTTTATATTCGCATGCCACATCTATTTCACCTTTATACATGAAGTCTTTTTTGAATTTTCTTGCAAACAAGACGTGTGACTGCTGTCAGAAATTGTGTAGTGCTGGTGTTCCACAGAGTGCAAGTTTTGGCCCAAGTGCTCTTGAGAAACCAAAACTAAATTTGCTATATCGTCTTTAATTATAGAACGTTTTCAATTGAATAAAAACTTAATTGTAATACACGATGAGACCTGTCCGAAATTTAAAATCATTGATAAATGAAATTTGAATCGAAATTTAAATAAACATTTAAATTTTGAAAATAATTTTATTAAAAAAATTTTAAAATCAAACTGGCAATTTTTAGACAGCAAAATTGACTAATAAATGGTATTTAAAACAAATGGTAGTTTGGGTCCGTACAACTGATAACATCTTTCCCAGGGTAGTGAAGCAAGATAGCTCACGGTTATTTTTGCAGCAAATTCAATATGCCTGCTCAAGTGCATATGGGTTTACGCACTAAAGAAACAATTACAGATGTTCTATTCCATATTTATTTGTGTTAGGTAGTCAGTTGTTAGTATAAATAATAGCGCATTCAAATTAAAACTTTTAATGGGACCAGTACCATGTTTTATAGCAAAAATGCATTACATTTCACAACCACAAAAGGCGACAATGTAATAGGAAAATATAGTTCCAGGAACGCTTTAACTTACTGAATAATGCTGTTAATCTCTCTCATGAAGACCTAAGCAATGTGTTTGAGGTGCTCTATATTCGAGTGGTAATACGAACTAATCTTGGTCACTTATATCAGGTAAAATTCCATATGTCCCTATGAAACCTTGCTATCACCACCTGACAATTGGAGAGCTTCCAAACTGATCCAACTCTTCTACTAGACCTAGACCTGAAAAGATATCACTTGTTTCACTTAATTTTAGAAAACGGTCAGATGCAGGTAAATAAAGTTAAAATGTGTTAGATATGAAGATTTAATAATGACATTAACGGTACAAGCTTGGGAAAAATATTAAACTTGACATAGCGACACTCACAAATATGAAGCAAAGGGCATGTTTTAAAGTGATAAATTCATCCAACAATATATGAGGTTTTTAGAAGTATATTTAGCCATTTATATGATAAATAACTAATTAGGTGTCATACAGTTTAAGGCAATGTGGGGACATTGAGGCTTGATCGTTGGTGCAAACATTAGTACATACCATTATAAAGGAAAGTTAAATAACAATGTACTAAATTAAAAGCTACTATTATAAGTAATCCTATTCATGATGGAAATAAGAGTTTGGGATATTGCATGTGAATACAGCCAAATGGTACCTCACAGATCAGCTATAGGTGCCATTAGATCATATAGCAGCAACTAAATGTGAAATTCTGATCCCAAAATCTCGTACAAAAGGATAGACATTTGCATGTGTGGGACATGTACCATATACTTATTACGATCAAATGTGCAAAAAGAATTAAAATGATCCATTAGAACATTTTTAGTGTATTGTAAGTGTCGGTTAACGATTATTAAATTGAATGATTCAGTGGAATGTGATATCAACCAAAGCCACAATACCACATTCTGTCGAAGTACTAAATTAAACTATGTTACCATTCATAAGCATATTGATGATAAAATTAACATTTTGGGATATTTTAAGTGCACACAGCCAAATATGTGCCTTACATATCCGATATATGTACAGTGACATCCTATATGATGTAAACTTCTCATACCAAAGATTCTAAAATATATGGATATTTGCTCATGTGGAATATGTCACCATGTTAAGATCTGTTGTACAAAGTTGCATTCAAATAATATGAGTATTCTGGTGTAAACTTTAGAGTGTCAGTTAACAATTATGATTAGTATTCAACAATGCATAAAGCAAAAATGGTTCATCAGAATTCTCAAAATAACAGCTAAGGCCACAATGCCGCACTACATCAATCAATGACTTAAGGAAACTGAACAACAAAATGGAATTTAGTTTGTGTTTAACTTACATCATTTTGCTGGTTTCTTACATCCAAGGGTACGTATAACTGGGGAAAGTATATTTTATACCTTTCAGCTGTATTTCATTCGCTGACAGTTTAAAATGTTTTAGTAGAGAACGTTTGTAGGTTCTACTATAAAGTTTTCATCTCTGTCCATTCATTAAATACGATATAACTATGTATATTAACAATTACTGAAAGCTAAACAAGCTGAGATGTGTTACTCAGGAAATCAGCCCATTATAAACATATAACTGCAGGGATCCATACTAAATAGTCTGAATGACCAAAAGGAGCAATACTTGATAGAATTCTGTCTGCGTGTATTTTAAATGAATGTCTCATTTTGACTTTCAAAGTTATTTTCTCTGACAAAATTTGACAAATATCCATCACTGCAGCTTGTATATGGTGTAGCAATACATAGATGCTGATAATATGTAATATCATTCCTAATAAATGTTATATATGTGCATTTTCGGGGAAATATTAAATAATTTAAAAACATTGATTTTAATTCTTTTTAAAATAACAATTATTCTCTAACTTTAATTTCATTTTTTTTATAGTCAATATACACAACATATTAAAATTTCATGTGTCTATCATTAATAATAAATATTTTATACCAATGTAAACTTTAATCAATACTGCACTGAACAGAACCCAGAACACAATTAAAATTATTATATGTTCTCAACATTTGTTTGTCAGTACTGAACTTTCCACTGTGTGACAATCAATACAAATCATATGTTAATCTAAAATACCTTCAAAGATGACTTCACGGTGAAGTTCTTATCATAGGTTCACGGGCAATTCTTTGACAGCCTGTACTGTATGCAAAACAATGTGCAATGGAACACATATTTCATTCCCGGATCATTGCCAAAACCTTATTACTCACTGTGCACAGTCGCCCAAACACACACAGACAATCACATCATAAGCTCATATTCTAAAGAATAAACAATTGCCTTTAAATCCATACTAAGAATGCCTAAATCTAGCTCTTGTATCACCACAAAGAGACAGGAAAGAATGCTCTAAAACTAGAATGGGACTACGATCGTGTGTACTGAACGGGAACTGATAATTGTGATCTGATTCGACATAGATGTAGGAGGTAGCCCTACCACGTAAGACGTATCACATGATATTCTTTTTTGGTGCTACTTCTTACTGCCGAAATATTGACCTTGTTTTGTGTGTTTCGATGTTGCCTGACATCGCAACGAGCGTCGACGTTTTCAAGAATATTTCACTCACTTGGCATATTAGAAGTTTCCCCAAATTAAAGTCATGTTGATTTAAGCGGACTTTATTTACTCTGATGTATTTTTTTGAATAAATTCAAATTCTTGCACAAGTAGATGGACGTATTGTCACGTTCCACTTGCAAACATTTCAGTTAGTTGATATATGACGGAAGCTGGGAATGCCGAAATTGGTTAAAAGGATGATAAATGTCTTGAACGAAACGAAGCTCTAAACACTTTTTTCAATGTTAAACTATTTTTATTTGTTTCATTAAACAAACATCCTTCAACCTATTCCGATTTCGGCGTTCCTGGTTTCAATCTCATTCACAGCAGCTGAACGGAACATGAAAACGGCTCCATTTGCTACTGTCAGAGTTTGATTCGATCTGAATAAAGACAGAAAAGTAGGCATAGTCAGTTAGATTTAAAATTGTGGAGGAGTGTCGATATGGACTGCCAAGTGTGTGAGGTATTCCTGAAAATGTTGCCTGTGATTCTTCTGTCAGTCAACATGGGAACACGATACAGAAGGCCGTTATTTAGGTTGTAAAACGTAGCACCAGAACAAACATGTGTTATAGGACTAGAGATTGAGTCTCAGGTGTGAAATGAAGTGTATGGAAGTTACTAACCTTGTCAATTTTACAGAATGATAGACAGGCTCTATGAACATATAGAACAGTTCATGGGGTAATCTGAGGTAACTTTGTCATTCCGGATGACATTTTCCTGCAGGTATTACCATTTTCAATATTAAGCTCATGCCACCCACCTGTGCTTGAACCGTTTTAGAGTCAAAACTTACCCAAGTCAAAACGTTCCCAGACCGAAACGTACCCAAGTCATAACGTATCTATGAACTCTAAAATATACCTAAGTCAAAGCGTGCTCATAAGTATAAACGTTACAATACAAAAATATAACTGATATCTGAGGTTTATTACAAAATTGTTAAAAATATTGCAGTTCACCCATCAAAATTAAAAAAATGATATTTTATCACAGACATAAAGTAAGCATGATAATTTGGGCCAATTGGCGTTGACCCGTTGTTCTATGCAGCTGACAAGCTGAAATCATCAGTGATAAGTTTCTCCTGCGTCTCTTTTTGTTAAATACTAGAGATTTAAAGATGTAATACAACATATTTAGCTGCATTAAAATCAACTTATTCGGACAATCTTTTACAGAAATCAGATCATCTGAGCTAGAAAAAATGTGATTGCAAATTTGCAATAATTCACCCAAATCCAAATTAACTTTTTGGCAACTTTTGATTCTGAGCAGCGATTACATGGTGTGGTCGGCCTGTTGTCAAGATAATATGACTGGGTGGGACATTATACAACATATGGTATCACGGTTCCAATTGTTTTTCCATTGACCTCGATGCTAATGTTTTGTGAAATAAATATACTTTCTATCCTACCTCAGCATGCATATCACCCACTGTCATAGAGAACAATGTTAGATTGTCAATTTGACAAGGACAGAACCAGGTACTCCACTGCACTTAAGAGAGATAACTCTGCTGGAACTAGACAGGGGTAAGAGTTATCTAGTTACACCAGACACATTTTCAGTCCTGTGTACCACATTTAAAAAAAAAAATCATAAAAAATACAAAGTGTGATATAGTTATGAAATAACATAATCTCACATATTGCCAAGAGGCTCAACTTTTTTTAAGCCTAACAGAAAGTACAACTCTTACATAATGTACCAACCAGAGCTAGTTTTGTGGTTTATTTCTGAATGCAATGTTCCCTACACCTTAAGCTCCGCCCACCTGGGGTTGTACAGTTAGTACCGTTATACCATATATGCGGCTTGACACCGTCCTAAACATCGCCATAGACCGCTACACTGCAGATATCGTAACGATATGACTAAAATTCTTCAATCTGCATTAAAATCGACACACACACACACACACACACACACACACACACACACACACACACACACACACACACACACACACACACACACACACACACACAAACACACACACAAACACGCTCAAAAATGCACAACGTTCACTGCTGTGATTTCTGTGAGAATGCTAATTATCATAAAAAGCTCACTGGCTGACAATTGTCTTTTTATTGGTGTTCATGTATCTATTTGCATGGAAGTCCTAAACACTGCAATTTTACAATGATCAGACTTATTGCTTACAGACAAGTGAACTGGAAATAGATGTTGATACACCTTCAAAACCTAAATTCAATTTAAGTTCTGGTGCTCCTTGTTCTTAGTCTTTACGGCATATTTTGATCGTGAGGAGATAACTATCACAATAAATAAATCGCTTATACATAAACCAACATATAAAACTTAAACGGTAGTAGTATAAAATGGGCGTTTTGCCTTCCCGTTGTGGTGATTTCACCTGTCGTGACTCCTCTACCTCCATGATATAATTAGCCCCTATGTGACCGTTGCATGTTAATTCTGCCCGCGGGCGTGCAAGCACACCTACCCACGTGACGTGAGTGATCCAGTCTTGTGGGGACAGATGGCAGAGAAGTCTTTCAGTGTCCCCAAGGGTCCGATAGGACCAAACCCCGGTATTCATACTACTCTATCTGCAATGGCAGTTGTTGTTGTTGTTGTTGTTGTTGTTGTTGTTGTTGTGGGGTTTAACACCATTTTTCAGCACGCGACAGGCTATACATGGCGGCCATTATTAATGGTGGAGAAAGAACTCTGGAAAACCTGGAAAGAACAACTTACCGACGAGAAGCTACTGGCAAGCTTTCTCACATACCCACATTGGCCGAATCCGAGACTCGAACCCACGCAGACAGAGGTGAGATGGAAATGATCCGTAACGGAGAGAGCTTTTGACCACTTGGCCACTTGTGGCCCCAGAGCAACGGCAGAGTGTGTTGTACTTAGACATGCAACCCTACGGTAGCGATCAATAAAAATACGACAAGCTAAAGTGTTTTCGATCGATGACCATTACTCTGCATGAAATTTGTTTTACTCGGCTTTAACATTTTTTTTAGTAAATCGCCGCTCTTTCAATTTTGTGCTCGTAACTGATCTGCCAGGATAGTCTCAAACTCAACCGCACTGGTTATTTTATCCTCGATTTCTACCGAGTACAATTTACTGATCATATTGAGACCGCTCTGTGGAGCTGGAAGCAATTCGGAATAGGAGATTACTTGCAATTGTAGTCGCATGGAAACTAATTTGGTGGCATCACCAAAGACAGCGGTTACAATAGACATAGCTCCGACAATAATGACTATTGGTTCACCTACGATGGTTGATGTGGTCGTGATTCCAGTCACACCAAGGCCAACAGTTGCTTCCGCAGCAAGACTGCAAACGCATCTGCAACCAAACACGCGTTTTTGCATTTCACGATTAGCGCGGTTTTTCTTCGTGATTTCGTTTCTCAGCTGTTTTTCCGCTTCGATTATTTTCTGCGCCGGTAAGAATGAGGGTCTGTCATAGTTCTTCTAATGATAATACAAACGCCTATCCTAATTGCACGGAAGGCAGTATTTGTCCGGTCTTATCATCACGAGCAGGCGCAATATGCACAAGCACTTCTAACCAATCATTCTTTTTCTGGCACAATTATCATTCAGTTTTGAAAAATCCGCTGCCTCACGAATTCTTAAATCTCCGGCGTGTGTGCGTTCTGGTGGTTTGGCACCCGTCACATACAAAAGCACACCAAATATGCTAGTACACTTAACACTTAACGATCGTCTTTGGCCAATATGACTGTTACCCGAACAAGAGAGTCCTTCTTGAATAACATTCGAAACCTTTCCTTCTCAGTTAAGTCGTTACTGGTTTAAATACTCCTTGTTAAATGTAACCGGGATGGATACATCGGTGAATCCCACTTCGCCATTGCAGAAATAATCCCGGAGAGGTTTCTCATCTGCTGCTGTAGTCAACTTTTAGGCGTTTGCCTGGGTGATAACTCCAAGCTGGCCTCGAGTTGGTTGTGGTACATTAAGGTGATTCCAAATGGCAATTTCTACTTGACCCTTAACAAAGCTATGTGGCATTTCAGACGAATGTTTCTTAACGATATTCCTTGAGAAGTGAAGCAAAATTGTTGTAGATGTTAGCATTCGCTGCCATCTGCTCCAGCACCCAGTCGGTAAATTCTGCAACTTCATCACCACGTTCTGAATCCATTACTTATACATAAGGATAAAATCTAATCTTAAGCAGAAATACCAAAGACAGTTAACTACCCGTCCGGAAAAAATGCCGGTGCCTTCGAACTGAATTTCGTCTCCGGGAACTTATAATCGTGATAATGCAACTATGTAAGAATTTATAACTGAACTGAATTCGTGATATTATTGGAACATAATTATGATAAAGATACCGCTTGATATTTATCCACTTTCCTATTTGACCCCATGTACCTTTACTTCCGTTTATGATAAACAAGTATGTCCCGGACTCTCACAACTTTAAAATGTGAGGTTTAGGTGTATCAAATTTATTTACACCAGAAAAGAAAACAAGCCGACCATTTGTTAGCATGGGTGCATCTTGAACTGGTTTCTCACTTTCTTTGGCTAATATTCATATAATTTGGTATTATGAAGTTACTACAGGTGGTGTTTCGGGCACGTGAGGAATTTCTTCTTTCAGGTATTATTTTGTTGCAATATTACCTGTAATTTTTATAACTGCAACCGACATACCAATGTTTCTGATTCCGTCCTTGCCAGTGACCTCAAACAGATTTTGTCACTATAAGGTTGCCTTTCCATTTGACAATAATATCTTGAATTTCCACGTTTGACGTTTCTAGTTTGACAGTTTGATTTTCAATAATCACAAGCTCCCCTGGATCAACACCAAAAACAACACGACTAGATAACTCAGACAAACCCGCATTGGTGGCAAGTCGGCTAAGATCCACATCAGCACAGCATAGTCGACCTGAATAAGGACCATAAATATTAAAAGATCTTGATGTATAATATTAAACATGCTGTAATGTGAAATCAATAAGCATTTGCGTTGTTGGTGAGTGCAAAAAACGCGTCAATAACATGATGAACGCATATGGGACCACCCAGCTGCGCATAGTGCTGGCATAATCAAAGTGAAAGAACGGTTATTTAACGTCGTTGGATAAATAACTAGCAATTTTGACTCGCGGTGAATGTCCATCCGAATCAAAATACAAACTGTTGAGGTGTTACCACGTATGCAAGCCAATGAGTGCCAGGGCCTGTTGATGAATCCATATTGAAGATGCCAGTTTCGCGTAAGAACACCATTAAAATGTTTGTTCCATTTTGCCCTTGTGAGTCAATCAGGATTTGTCAATGGACAGGTCAGTGGAAGAGCATTCGACGATTCATAACTGGTAATGGAAAGCCTCTTCCTTTGTTTATACGGCCAATGACCATTGTTTTTAACTCCTTTCCTCCGCTCCTTTGGAACCGCTGCAGCCATTGCTGCAAATAATGCTAGAATGGCTGCAAAGAATTGAAATATTTCAGTGGTAGTTTATCTTTGTCTCACCTCTGAATTGGATAATTTTAATATCACTGAGGTGTTGTTGTGTTTGGCCGCAATACAATGATCGACCTGTGCTTGGGTCAACCACATGGGGACATTGAAAGTCAATTTTGCCTGAGAAAGTTTCAATGTGACCCCACAATTGTTTTGATTGCGTGTTTGGTTTCGGAAGTTGATTTTTAGTAAGACCGACCCTCACTTCGTGATAGGACATTATTAGTAAAATATGTAGCACGTCAGTTATAAATTTTCCACAGGCGCATCGATGTTACTCGTTCGGCAACCAGCATCCTCCGACAACAGTGCCTTGTCAGAAAGTATCACAGCACAGAATCGATAGCCACCAAAAGCGTCAGCTACACGTGCATGAATATACATGTCTACAACGGATTGCCTGAACAACTCTAGATGTTCTAGTGATAAGTAATAAATTAGGTACAGTGTCATGAAATCATGCTGAGAAATCTGCAAACAAGTGTCAGCGTTTTCATTCTGATTTTTATTTGACCACATATTGTAATATGCAGGAGGAGTACGATCACCTCTAAAGATAAGCCGAATTTCTTCAGAAGATTCTTAATGATTGTTTGACCGTAAATAAACCTGAGTCACTTTTAAGTCGTCAAATATCAATTTGTTATAAGTTTGGGCATTGTCTCGATTTGTAAGTTGAAATGCCAAAAGCACTTGTTTTGGTGCAGTAAGACCAGGTTGTGTACTTATTTGCCAAGTAAATTTCCCCACAAAAGCAGCTGGAGGGTGTAAGTTGGTAGTATGCGTGCGAAACGACAACGATGAAGTGGTTCCCGATTGCATAAATGGCAGCAAACATGATTCTGTAGAAAGTGAATTAGATAACACAGGCATCCACAATGTCAATGTTTCTAATAAAATTCTAGCGTCAGCAGCAGTTATTTGTTGGGGTTAATGTAAATGTGAGTTTGGCTCTAAAATAACCTTGTGAACATCTCTGCAAAACCCAAAGGTATGACTGAAAGGAATTGCACTCGAAACTCGTAATGAGGATAAACGAAGTTGCTTTTTGGCGCTAAGCAAATATACAATTGAAAGTGCCGTTAGGGCCCACAACAACAGCTTTTGAATCTGCATCATTACCAGGTTTGGTGTGTGTTTTAGGCCTCCCAATTGAGTATTATTGAAAATCCTTATTATCAGACATATCCTTGACAGACATCATTGTTTGACCTGTTGTTCTCGTTTAATCATCTCAATATCTGGCACGTATAAAAATGTTGTATCCACGTCAATGCTGTCCAAAATGGATTCAATTTTCTTTCCATGCCCTGTTAAACAATGCTATGATGCAATTGTTAATACATCCCAATGTGGTATTGGCGGGATAATCGGTACCGTCATTCTGTACCAGTTGTCCCTCAAATTGTTAAGAATGCCTCATATGGAAGTAAAAACCTAGAGGTGTTTTTTTTTGCTTGCAATTATATTTTTAACTGACTTGGATCCCTGGTTGGATATGAGTAATACTGAAAATCTGTCTTGCATCGATCCACCAGCACAGGTGCTCCAATGTCAAATGCTGGATCCAATGCCTCTTTGAACTGAGCCTTGTGTAAACTGCTAGTTTCCGCTTATACATTATTGATATTTATAGTCCGACTGTGTTACAACTTTGGTGGCTTTAACACTCACGTCCAAATCCACTGCCCATTCTCATATTTGCAATTGCTGAATCTGTCAATCGTTGCTGAGTGGCATCATTAATGACTTTACTAACTGCAGACGGCATTGATTTGGTAGATGGTAATGTAACTGTAACCGACTTTTGTGCTCTTGTGAGTAATCGCCGAATTTGATCTCTAAGCCTCTAAGCTGTCTGCGAGCCCAGTTGCTTTAATCTAACCACAGCGGCACTTTTAAGACTATCCACAACTCGCATTTCAACTAGTTTAGCGACTGGTGCAGACCGCAATGATGAGGCTGTGAGTGCTTTTGGTGCACCTGCAAATAATCCACGAACAATATCACCTAGCCCGAATTCGTAATGTGTCATGTAAACAGGTTTTCTCGAGTGAACTACGTGAAGAGAGTGCATACGTCCTCGTCCACTATCATTGTTGTTATTAGTATTAAATAAGACTTGCGTTGTTGAGGTAATTCTCACAATGTCAGGAGCAATAAGATATCCCACACCAAACGTCGTTTATCGTCTGGAATGTGGCCAGGCCAGCCTTTAATTGATCTTATTCAGGACCGTGCAGTATCAACCGCATAAGTATGAGATGATATGATAATGAAAGAACTGAGTGGGCTCATGGGCTCCTGTAGAAATTTTATACTCTTTGCCAGTCTACACTGAAAGTCTAATTTCTTCATCGTAGATGCTATGCAATACGCCCCAGAGAGAGGTTCGATAGGATGCCAGTTCGTGTCAGTGTCTGCAGAAAACACAAATAACTTGTTTGCAGGCAGACCACCAAATAGCTCGGATAGGACGCATACCCAATCGAAAGTACAACTGTATACTTCTCACGTGCAACACATAGATGTGTTTGAGGTGGAATCATTACCAGTTTGTTCAATTCGGTGTATCTGTGTCCAGATTAGTCAACAATCGAGCACTAATACGGGGACAATCACATGCAAAGGCATCAGCACGGATAATTGTTGTGCCTTGTGTAAATCCTTGGGATATTCCAGGTCAGCTTCAAACAGGTATCCGTGGTCACCGTGGATGTTGCGATCGTGCATATCTTGTTGTAGATCAGTGTGTGCAGGATCAATCCACGTAAGTCCGAAACTGTAAGTAGCTGTATCATGGCCCACTAATAATAATTATTGGCATATTGATACATGATATAGCTGCTGGGGTCAGCGGGGTCACATCCAACCACTTGGGGGTTGTTGACACAAGCAAATCTGTGACTCCGCATGATTATTCAGCCACGAAATGATCGATCGATATGCAGATGCTGATCAATGTCCGTGAGCAACTCCAACTAGATTTTAGTTTTGGACATAAACACATCCCAACCCATACCCGATAACGAAAAGTATTTGGCTGGATCGAGCTTCTACACGTGCGTGGCTGTATCACGAAAATTTGCAAATATTTGCGACCAACAACACACATAGGCTGGGGTTGGTATGCAACTGTATCCACGAAATGGGTGATACGGTGAAAGATGAACTTCACCCTAGGCGTATCCTGATCTTGCATGGGTGTTTTTCTCCACCGTTTCGAGGATCTTTTCAATGCTTCTATCAATTTAATCGCTGATGTAAATTTTATCTGTGCAATTCAGTTTTTTGCTGGCTTCGCTGAGAATCCACGTGATGTTAGTTTTGAATCCATCCTTGTCATGCGGTATAACCAAGTGAGCGCTAAGGATTGTGTTTGCTTTCAATGCAGCTTTGGCAAAGTTTTGTAACACTGCTATGATTCCAGGAATCATTTGTCGAACGTTTTAGCATGGTCTGTATGTGAGCTACATAATGGCCACGTGATTTTCCAAATGACCAATACGTTTCTGAAAAAAGAAATCTGTTCCTTGTGATTGTTGTGCTTTTGCACGAACGTACGCAACCGCTTCATTAGCGATAGCAAATGCTAGACGTTTTTGTGCATCCTCAGCACGAAGACGGTTTTGTTCAAACGTGTCTAATACCGCAAAGATGTCAGTTTTTCTTGCGTCTTGTAGTTTTTGTTGTTGAAGTGACAACCGGTATTACATGGTATATATATATTCCATGTTGATCTGCGAGCTATTTTAGCTGTGGTACTGTAGACATGCTTATTTTAAGTTGAGGGCGAAGTGTCTCTCTAACAGAGAAATTTTGTCGATGGCTTGTTTAATTTGTTTTATTTTGTAACGATCCGAAACTGCTATCATTTCTATCCTGGTTGTCGTGCCATCTATTTTTGTTTCATTGCTTTTGGGTTTTTGCTGTTTTGTTTTACATTTTTGGTTATGGTATCTGCTTGTGCCTGGGCAACTACATGTCTTCATATGTTGATTCCCACTTCATGTTATTACGTGATTTGACCCCGATGCTACATTTCAGGCAAGGTCGTGCACCTAATCCCTCACGAAATACTTGCGTGTGTGTTCTACAATATTCATAATGGTATGTACTTCACATGGCATGCAGAACTGCATTTGTTGCTTCCCAATATCATGGAGCTTCTTGTATACATACATGTGATGGTTTATCCTAATTGGCGGAAACACTGTAACATTTTCTGCTCTGTGTTGTTAGCAGCACTCCCACTCGTGCTTTCCAAGGCGAAAATTAACTGTAAATCAACCCTTGCCAAATAATTAACTATGCTTGTCCCAAAGCATTCACATCGAAACCTTTATGTGAGTAAAAGATCTTTCAGAAACGGGTCATCATCAATAACCACAAAGGCGTCATCTTCGAGTAAGGCAGCAACATAAAGTTTTCAGGCGAAACTGATAATGTTGAACCTCCCCTCGAGCCTTTCGTACACTTTGTGGCTGATGAGAGTATCTAAAAAGTTTCTCATATACTTCCACTGCCTATGTTTGGCATCGCGGTATATTGCTCTGTAAATCAACTTGAGTTCGGGTGCTATTCTTATGGCTCCAAAGCATTTGTTTAATTTGTCTCCTCTTTGACATCCTCATCACTGACCTCATCAAAAGGTCACTCGCTTGAAACGCAGTGGGCGAATTATTACGTTTCTTTTGAGGGTGTACTCGTTCATGCACGATATTCCGCGGTTTTCTTGAATGTCTATTTACCTAATAAAATTCTACCGAAATTTGTCTTGTTCCATTTCTGAAATCACTGCCAAAATCACAAAGTAATCAATGTGCTCTGAGTTTGTTTCGGAGAATGCGTACATCTTCTGTGGTTCTTTAATGAACCTGTATGAGGTGTTCAAACGATACAGAGATCGCAGTTGATCTTTCACGCATTTGACATTCCATTCACTTGGTAGGTTTACGCCTTGATTACAGATTTCCATGAATTCAGTTGATATGTTTTCAGAATCAATAACTTGGTTATTACGCAATATTTATATATTATAAACGGCCAAAAGCATTTCTCAATACAATATCTTCCTCTTCTTTTCAGTTACAAAATCATAATATGCTCTATCACACAGAGTTGGACATATTTGAAACATTAGACCTTATCGAGATGTAATTTGGACCGACTACATGGGTTATCTCCAACTGTGGTAGCACAAAAACACAAGATCCATGATGAAAGCATGACCTGCTTTGATATGCTTTTGCCAAATGAAGCTGTTCTATGCTCTACATCACACCAAAGATTGATGACCTAATAGTAGACCTCATATGTGCAATCGGTTTCTACGAGCGTGATCTAAATTCATCAAGTGGAACTCAATGCAAAGTCTGTAAAAACTACTACATTCTCAACTCATATAGGACTAAGGACATATAAATGTCTCAATGTTATTTATTTTCCAAATCTGTCACATGACGCTTTTTGTCGAGAAGTTATTGATGTAACTGGTGTTCAGCAGATTGTTTGGTTTGAAATGGATGATTAGAATTACATCACATTATAAAAAAAAAAAAACATGCATAAAAAAGCTGGAGATAATGCTGGTACTAATAATGTAGACGAAAAGTGGTTTCTCTTCAATTCTTCACCTTTAGAAAGAACAAAGAACATTCATCAGAAAAAAGCAAGAGGAAGAATTTGGTGGTCTTATTCATTAAATACTCTGTTGCTGTTGGATCTGTTGTTCAGTTCTTTGTGAGTACAAAGAGCATAATGTCTGAACCGGATCACTATTTTAATTCAGATATCACAGTACCCTCTTTCTTCGTAATGTATTGCATCTTGCTAACAGCCAACTTGTGATACTTACAGGCTGGTCAACATTACTTACTTACATTTGAACAAGCGATGAATAAAGACCACTCACGGAAAGACTGTAACCTTCAACAATCAGATACCATTTGAACAGACAGTAATCTTGATTATATATTTCGACAATAAAAGATAATTTCAAAAGTCTTGTATGTGCAATAGATATTTAAAAAAGGTTTATTAACTTCCATTTATGTAGACTGGTGAGTCGGCCCCAAACCTTTAATGGTATTGATGGGTAACCAACCAGCAATACGAATACAGCATTCTAGAAGCCAATCACCTCTGACCAAAATTTGATTTATATATTACGTTTAGCTTAGTTTACATCATTCTGAATATTTTGGGATTCGTCCCTAATGTATTCACTGGTCATAGTGTGAATAGTTTTTGAAAACGCTGGTACACAGCGACCATGCAATCATAAACTTCCTCTGACTTGTAATGAGGCGATTAGCTTGTTTTACATTATCACAGTTTTCTTTTTCTCTCTATCTTTATAGTTCGACTATTTGAGGAGTAAAAGGAGCTTGTCATCCAGGCATTGTCGTTTGCAATTGCATCCCACCTGGATAAAAGTATTTCGGTAAGTTTTTATTTATAATCATGAGTGGCTGATTTTTGTTTGGCATATTCAGTATACTATTGTTTAACCCATTGCATCACACTTTGACTCTTGGTCGGTCATAGGACCTTAAATGTCTATATTCTGTGCTAACTTGTATCCACAATTGCAGGTTGTAATTTAAGCTAATGGTCATTTGTAAAGCGAATGCTTAGATAGCTAACATTTGTCCATGGTTGTAGGTTGTACGTTTAGATAATACTTGTAAGCATGTTGACACGGATTTTTAACCTTATAAAGTTCTGGAAGTGAACTCGTGGCGCACATCCAGGTTGCCTTGGTATGCCTCGGATTTTATTTTAATATGGTTCTGATCAACAAAAACATTCTTTTCTCTTTTAATAGCAGCAACAAGTTACCCATCGTTATCTTGTAATTTATTACTTTGTCATGTTGAAACATCTCTTCTGTTCAATGTGAATACATCCGCCCACAGATCATTGTAAATAAGACATAGGTGCACTCGTACATCCACCACACTTGCGCAGAAACAGCCATCTTTTTCAAGGACGCCATATTAATGGTTCTGTCGTATGAATTGCGACCAGGTGCGAATTATGGCGAGTTAAACTACGTTTGGATCTCCTTATAAGTGTGATAAGTGTGTATCTTCAGTAATTGTTCACGTACAAATCCACGTTTAAGAGAAGTTGAATCTAGTCTGTAAATTGCAGTTCTACCCGTGGATCTTACCAATCTGGAAATTGTATATGTGGTCACACACCAAATATGATCAGTTGCTCCTTTTTTACCACCTTCAAGTTCACCAGGTTCATATAAATATATTACGGTCACATTACCTAGTACTAGCTGTTTTGAGAAACAGTCACGTCCATGTACTTGTGCATGTTTTTATTTTGTGATCGCATTGATGCGTTTCATAGAAGTTCCAGGAGTAATTTAATTATTTAACGCAACTATCACACTTGGTAGTCTTGCAACCCATTCACGAGATCTCTTATCCGCCTGAACTTTGTTCCGGATATTTCCTGCTCATACTGATATCCAAACAATCGCTCAGCAAGTGTTCGATTAAATCGTTCAATGATTGCGTGATCCTGGTCTGATTTTGACATTATATTCATCAGAGATGTTACTGCACCAAGAATTTCCTTGCCAGGTTCAACTTGTAGTAGTTGTGGCCATCGCAAATGTCCCCGTTGATAAATTCGTTCAAACGCAGATGCATCTTCAGTTGCTGTCTTTGTTGATAGTGGTTCTACATTTTTATATTTACTTGCAACGTCAAAAACAGTCAACGCGTGTTTGTATGTGCGCGATTGACATCTACCAGTTTAAATAGTATAATGCGGTAAAAACAAAATATTTGCCCGATGAACTTCATTGGGAATCCTGACATCAAAATGTGCGTACTGATTTGTTTTAGGTGGTGGTAGATACATTTGCCATATTGCTGTCGTGTAATCAATCTGCAGCAACAGAACTTGTAATAATCGCTGCATCAGCAAGTTTACTAATCGCTGATCTACCCCTGCAATATCCTCTTGGGGTTTAATAAATCGATTCCATTATTATAATAATAATCGGCCGACTAATTACCGGCCCTAGCACTAGTTTACCTTTCATCGACAATCTTACCAGCCAATTAACAAGTGATTCTCTGAGAGATTTTATTTTTTACGAACTTTAAAGTATGAATCAACTTCAGATCTGCAATATGTCGTTGATGCAGATCTGGATTTTTATACGCAACATCATCGTTGAATCTGTAAATACAGATGGCGAAGAAATTATATTTAAGACAATTAATTCTGCTGGTAAACATTTTAACATAGTACCACCTTCAGCAAAATGCGTGGCAGATAATATCACAAAATCTGCATTTCAAAACAATTCGGGCAAAAATCAAATTCCAGTATATTCTTATGGTATCAGATGATTAAGCGAGACAACTCCGTCAAGCATAACTTAGTAAATCAAGCAGTTGTCGTGCTTGTTGTACTACGTTAATCTTATATGACAATAACATTTTTATTTTGCTTGCGAATCTTAGAATCGGTATATTTTTCCATATTGTATGTGTTATTTCGTCCATTATAATCTCATAAAAATAATAAATATATCGTTCCAAAAAATGATGTGTGTGTACACTAGTCCGCAGCAAAATCCATTTGTCCTCAAAATACATGTATGTAACACAACAATAGAGATTTATACAGTTTGAATGCCCCATAGGACACTAATGTTTCGAAGAAGCCCATTGTTCCATGATGTAATCCGATAACCTGAGTCACTTATTGTCTATGTTAGATTATCGGCTAATATATCTCAACAGTGAATAAATGTACATCAGGTTATTTTTAGACAGTAGTAAATATATTACCATCTGGCATGTGTTCATGTAACTGATCGATGTTTTAGTATCCTTGGCAACGGTTGGCTATATGAATACAGACTTTTAACTTGGCAGAAATGCGGGTCTCATAATACTATAGATTTAACAGTGTATTTTGGAAATTGAAATAGATTCACATTTTACAATGTGATTTTATTCAGAAATCTACACTAGAGTTTACAATAATTGTGATTTTATTTTGTATACTTACGTAGGTGCCTGTGCTTCAGCATTAGGTAACTTCATAATAATTTTTTAGACATATATATATATATATATAAGGAAATCCGGTGGTCGATTGCTAACGCGTTGGATTCTTATACTCGAGGTCCTGAGATCTATTCTAGTGACCGGCACATTGCCGGCGGGGGCGATATTATGCCAGAATTTCTTTATTAGTGGGGCTCCGCCGCCCCTTCGAAATTCAACGGAAATTTGTACACTCTCCACCATGTCACTTGGTGGGTGTGTTTTTTACACACTCCCCAGGTTGATTATGGGGGGAGAGAGTGCAAATTTCTATTGAACGTAGAGAAGGCCCGTTGTATATGTCTGTCCTTAAGATAAGTTAGTTAAGCCTACATATTTGTACTGTCCTTAGTGTTGTGTTTGTGCTGTCATGTGCCGTCCCTATAAATATATGTAAATATGTAAATACATTACTGTAAATACGTTACTGTAAATACGTTACTGTAAATATAATTGCTGTAAATATGCTTGCTGTAAATACGCTACTGTAATTAAGATTCTGTGTTTTGTGCCGTCCTTAATTAAGATTATATGTAACTATGCCATCTATAAAAAACCTTGTATATAATTGCTGTATAATGAAGATAATGTATATAATTGCTGTAAATATGCTTGCTGTAAATACGCTACTATGTGTTGTGCCGTCCACAAAAACAATCCTTTCTAAGGACTATTATTTTTATTTTATTAATATTATTCTGATTTTATTTGAAACAAACATTTATAATATAATGAATTCTGAAAATATTAATGTTATTATTTCTGCGATTAAGAAATTACAGCATAACGGTATAAATATATTTGATAATCTTAATCGTGAAAAAATTCTGTGTGATTTTGAATCATTAGAACAACGGAAATTAGAAAACAGATATACTTTGCCATCTGATTATAAATTCATGAAGTTTATCCAGCAGGCAATGTTACAGTCGCTGGTAACAGTTACAGATACTCAGGTAAAGCTGTTTGTACCTCTCTCACACGCGATTGACAAAATTAAGTTAGAATTATCTCATGAATACGAACAGACAAAGATTGTGAACTTTCGTATAAGACAGCTGAGGGAGCATTGTAAAAATGATAGTGATAATGGACCCC